>JAUYWV010121626.1:0-11713 GCA_032274565.1 Nematoplana nigrocapitula
AACTGACACGCCGCCATTTGCATGTGTCGTAATAGAAGCTGCCACTAGTGTGGCAAAATATATGGCGGAGATAGACGTTTGTCAATTGCGCGCGGCTTTAAAAATCAATACTCCGCATTTCTAATGCATTTTTGCCACACTAAGCCAGCTCCTCTGGTGTTTGCTAGTCAGCCCTATTAAATCGGCTTATGTCGCTTCTAGCTTAAAATAGCTATGCCGCGTAATCCGATTTCTATGGAACCTACGTATTAAGCGATATTCATATGATCATATACAAAATATGGACAGAATTATATAATAACAAATGTACGTATGTATATTTATAGATCGCAGAGTTTACAACAAGTGGGCATATGTGAACAATTGAATTTTATTTATGAAAATAGACAGTGATTGATTTTTGTGACTAATTTAAAAGTCGTTTTTAAAAAAAATAATTAGTGTACATACGTACATGTTTCTAAGTATTAAACGGGTAAATATACATTTGGGACCAACAAAACCTACTTATTAAGCGGTATACCTAATAATTTGTACGCATAAACGAACTATTTAGATAGCAATTTACATACAAATAAAACGGGAGCGGAAAAAGTATACGTTATAAGCGGACCTACGTATTAAGCGTGTACGTAATAAGTGGGTTCCACTGTACATAGCATATTATCTTCAAGTGGATTACTTGAAGAAAACTGACAGTGACCAATTAAATCACACTGGTTTCAATGTCAGATAACTTACCTCAGTAAAACTGAAAAAGAGTCCAATAGCGCCAGCTATTTTGAGCGCAGAATCGAGTTTGACACTCGCCACTTTCCAACAGCGCTGGCAAGGACAGGGATCCGTGAAATTGGCATTCCAGTAACCTTGACAACAAGCCGCTTTCTTGCCCTGCTTGCCTTGACAACAGACCAACTATAAGAGTAAAGAAGACTTGTTACGTAGTAGTTTCAGTTCTCTACGCCATTAGCGGGATTTCTATTTACAAATAACTATCTTAACATGTAGAGAATTATATAGTAATGAAGACTAAAATTGAAAAAATAAATCTATTTTCGAATTTTCGAATTACTCTTTATCAAGACAAATATACACCGAGATAAAGCAAAGTGCGTAAAACAGTACGGAGGAACATAGAAGAGCGACAGATATAGAAACGGCCAAAAAAGGGTATAGCGAGATAGAGAAATTAACAGCGTGCATAAGAGCAGAGTTTACATACAAACACGATGAGCTATATTGATCCCACCAATAAACGGAGATATAGAAGCAAGAAAAGAGACGATTAACCAGTATGCACGATGTTGATAGTCGGTCTCAGTTTCTTAATACATACTTTTCGGCCGCTTTCCTTTCAATGCTGACGTAGAAATGAGCAGCGAGAACTATCACTGTCAAATCAGCCTTTGTTAGGCTTTGATTTGTGTGCAGTTAGGGAGTGTAGGTAGACATTGCTTTTGTCGGATATGCTAAGGGGAGCCGACTACCGAAGAACAAAGCCGAGGACAAGCCTGTTGTTCACGAAGCACGACGCACCACAACCTCGACGTGCGAATGCGGCAGCCTCCGTTCTGGTCAGTGTTCGCACTTCAGATTGAGCGACCTCAAGAGAGCCCTCCACCGTCTGCCCCAACGCTCGGCCCCAGGCCCGGACGGTATCTCCAACGTCATTTTGTGCAGGCTTACCTCGTTGGGCCTCGAATGCATCCTCCAAGTGATCAACTTATCGTGGATCAACTGCGAAGTGCCAGCTGCTTGGTGCATAGAGGAGATTCGCCCAATCCCCAAGTCAGGCAAGCCAGCAAATAACACCTCCTGAGCTGTGTGGGCAAGCTAACCGTAAAGCTGATCAACGCACGCCTCTCCACAATTCTCGAGACCAGGTCCCTTCTACATCCAGAGGCCGCTCGACCGAGGAGCAGATCGGTGCGGTCACCCAATACATATTCGACGGCCTACAGTCGAGGAAGCCTGCCCTTCGAACTGCCCTATTACTAGCTGACTTCTCTCGTGCGTCTGGAAAAACGTTGTATGTGAAATTCGCCCGTAAGGGGATTCCCATGTGCATCACCCGATGGGTCAAGGCCTCGCTGTCCGACCAACGTGCTTTCGTGAACTGGGACGGGTGTAGGAATGACATAAGAGTTTTCTCGGAAGGTCTGCCTCAAGGATCTGTCCTAGCCCCTATATTGTGGCTGGTGTATATAGACTAACTTCTCCACGGTGCCCCTGCGCAGTGTCTGACCGTCGCCTTTGCGGACGACACTTCCTTTGGCGCTCAAGGCACAACAGTCAACACATGCGAAAAGTCCTGCAGCCGGCCGCGGCTTGGCTTGTTGAGTGGTGCACCCGGTGGAGATAGACCTCCTTCCACTCACTCAACCCCCGCGAAGTCAACGGGCAAGGCTGTCCCTCGGATCATGCTCGGCGATACTCCGGCTTCTTTCGAACTCCACCCACGTCTCCAAACATTAAAAGGCTTGCTAAGAAATAACCAAGTAAATCCATTTCACTGAGGACACTGTGTTTTTGCTGACTTGTTCAACTTATTCGTAAAATTCAATTAAAAAATTTAATTCATTTTTATACAGTGTGTAGGTAATGATATATATGAGTTCTATACGGGGGGAAAGGACAAAACATTTGGACTAACTGATAAGACTTTCAATTAAAAGCGAGAAGTCTATCAAACTTAAAATTGAAACTACTGTTTATTATACTTTAAAACACATTGTAAGATGTCGTTTATTTTTTGCAAACCGCTGGTACAAATTTTTTACGCTTTTCTTCTGAATATTTTCGAAATAAACACAAAAACACGCATGTAACTATTTCAAATTGAACATTATGAGAGACGTTTATAAAACCAACAGATGCTGAATATATATATATATATATTTGCATAATATTTATTCTATTTGTATAATACGGATTTCGCGTTTTCACCTAAACGCAAAAGTGAAACGATGTAAATTTAGAACGTTGTTCCCCACATGTGAACAGTGTCCGCGTCTTTAGAAATAAATATGCACTTCTGTTGATATATAACTGTATTTACGAAAAAGTATGATAAAGACACAAGGGTAACAAGGATAAAACCATTGAGGATGGGGCAAGAAAATCTAAGTTTTATAGTGTCCCCTGTATGTAATAAAATAGAAGCAGTTGGGATTCACTGTTGCAAGTCAATCAAAAGCGAAGTTGAGAAAACAACAAGCAAATAGGAACAGACACTATTAGCTGCAAGTCTCAAGGGTAGAAAAGTCGATAGGAGACATTCCCCAACATCTAATGCTACTAGCCGAATCCCCATAATCTCTAATTACTCTTCGAGAGAAGCGTGCTACGCTAATCTATTTTTCAGACTCTCCGAAATATTTTATATTTTAATCCAGCACGCAACTATTCTTCATAGAGTTTTATTGACTGCGCAATTAGTGGCTGTTGTATTGCAAAACAATTGGATACCCTGGGGTATCATCGGAGGTCGATGATGACAGTGGTCTAAATCGCAATGGGGTATTCTAGCACAGAACAAGTCGCCTCCGAGCAACCATGATTATGTGCCACCATCATTCAAGAATATAAGCAAAGGTAACAAGATGGGACAAGTTAACGAGTTCCAGAAGATTCTGGGTGGGTAACGTTTGACGTTCGGTCTCCTCAAACAGCAGTAGTAGTCGGCCAATTGAAAGATCAACTATACTGTAAACTAGCATGAGAAAAGGGGAGCGGACATCAAAGATATATGTACAAGGGGGAACCGTTTTAAAAAAATAAGGATGGTAAACTTGTGACCGAAAAAAGGTTATGAAGATCTGGGAAAAATATTTTAAGGAATTACTTAATCAGAGTGCTGGGATGACTACTGGGCTTGATCTACCAATGTCAGTTAGAGAGAAAAAATGGCGCGCAATTCCGAAGTCTTGGCCTTGTATTTCTTCGATAGGGCATTAATCGGGAATTCATCCGGTAATCTGGTGTACTTTTC
The DNA here is from genome assembly GCA_032274565.1 of Nematoplana nigrocapitula. Taxonomy (NCBI): domain Eukaryota; kingdom Metazoa; phylum Platyhelminthes; order Proseriata; family Nematoplanidae; genus Nematoplana; species Nematoplana nigrocapitula. Next base: position 3,992 of record JAUYWV010121626.1, read on the forward strand.
TGTGGCGATGGCTGCCATTTCGTGTTCTCTGTTCTTCAGAGGGGGCAGGTTGGCTTCCGTAACCAGTGTTCTGCTGTTTGTGGTTTTGATGCAACCAGTGATGCACCGGGCAGTCGCATTCTGTTCTCGTTCAACGGTTTCACCGACTCCCGGGGATGCCGCTGTGAGCCATGGAGATGCTGTGTAGTCAGCTACTGAGCGGATGCATAATTTGTATACAGTTCTTAAGATCTTCGAGTTAGCACCCTACGATCTTCCTGCGATGGTTGTGAGGGCGCGTCTCTTAGACGCCATACGCTTCTTCACCTTCACAGCGTGAGTAGAGTAGGTCAATTGACCGTCGAATGTTAAACCTAGGAGCACGGGGTTTTCGTTTTTCACGAAGAGGGGTGCCATTTATGTGTAGGATGGGTTGAACTTTACGGTTGCTTTCTTTAGGGTCTAAGGAGAAAGAGCAGGCGAAACATTTTGGGGCGCTAAGATCCACTTTCCAGCGGTCCGCCCAGCGAGTTGTTTCATCCAGGGCTGGTTGTAGAAGTGTGTCACACTGTCGAATGGATGAGGCCGTTGCGAGGAGTGAGGTGTCGTCGGCAAAGATTTTCTGGGCGTTGGCTTTGATTTCCTGATCGAGATCGTTCATGCACAGCGTCCATAGCGTGGGAGCCAGGACACTGCCTTGTGGTATGCCTTCCTTGAAGCTACGCTAACGATAATCTTGCCCTATCCAGGATAGATAGGCCATGCAGTCTGCTAAAAAAGCTTTCGTCCATTTGATCCAGCAGGTGAGACATTTTCACGTAGAGGCCGTCCTTCCAGACTTGATCGTAGGCTCGTGAGAAGCCTAACAGGACCATCGTTGATCTTAGGGGTGGTCGGTTTCGAGGCCATCAAAGATTCTTTGATGAATTCTTGTTGGCCAGATAACTGGTGAGATCGAAGGGTCGGTAGCTGATTGGGTCCGCTAAGGGGTTACTTTTCTTCGGGATGGGATGATCTTGGCGGGCCGCCATTCACTCTGGTTGTGCTGTTAGTCAAGGAGATGTTAATGATCGCAAGCAGTTCTTCGGATTTGGTGCTAAGTTGACGTAGGAAGTCGTTACAGATTCCATCGGTGCCGGGGCTACGACCTTTATTCAGTTTGAGAAGGGCAGTCTTGAGTTCACACATGTTGAATGGGCAGCATGGTTTATCTCTCTTATATGTTCTTCACAAGCTTGGCAGTTGGCCCGGAGTGCCCGACGTGCTTCTGTGATAATCAGTCTGACTTGCAGCTTGTTGATAGGGATGCACGATATACGGATGCATAGGTCTGGCAGAACAGGTTAGTTTTTTCCCTGGGTGTAACAGCAGGGCGGGTTAGTCTCATATGACCTTGATGTGCCGATCAGTTGATCGCGACTCCTGGGGAGGCTGTTAGGAGCCTCCCTTCGATAGCTTGGATTGTTCTCCGGAGATTGGTGTCGATGTTGTTGAACTTTGTTGTTTCTGTCGAAGCTAGTTTTCCAGTTCGAAAAACTTAGAAACCAGCTTCAAGAAATCTCCCTCTCGCGACATGTCACTTATGTTTCCGATTTTGAGGTCTTCTCTAATGGTCCTAAATTTATCGCATATAATGATGTGATCTTTTTCTTCCTTTATTCCGCACCATTTACATTCAGCTGCGATCTCCGGGTTGATTCTATTCTTATAATACTGGGTCCTGGGGCAGTGCCCGCTTCTCAGTTGCGACATGATGACACTGTCTTTTCTTTTGCATTCTACTCTCTTGTTCTTTGTGCTATACACTTCCTTGATTCTCCCTTCAAGTTCGATTTTGAATCTGACATTTCTCCCAATCACGTTCTTAGCTGCCTGGAAGGAAATACCTTTCTTCTCATTTGGTAACTCACATGCTTCATTTGCTAGTCCATCCACTATTTCATTCCCGCTGATGCCCACATGACTTGGAATCCATTGTATTACCATCTTGGTAGGGTGGTGTGCGGTGCGGGTGTAGTGCTGCGGTGATCACTAGAGGGTCGGGTGAAAGCCCGACAGTAGTGGCAACCCTACATCAGAAAGGTGCTGAGTTCACCACGTCTTTCGAGACAGAGGTGACTGCACTGGGTCTGGCGGTGAATTTGCTGACGACCGAGGGTCGGGGTGGGCGGTATTTGATCTGCTCCGACAACCGGTCTGCCTTAGATGCGCTGAGCAGCAGGACGTCTCAGCAACCAGGAACTGGGCGCAGTGAGATCCTCCTTGATGCGGGTGGAAGGCACCGTTGTCCTGCAATGGATCCCTAGTCATTGTGGCCTCCATGGAAATGAAGTCGGCGACAGAGAGGCCAAGAAGACGGCGGGTCACCCGGGAATGTTGATGGGTCCCAGGACTCTGTCCCGGTGTCCTTCAGGGCGGCTAGGGCTCTCATCAAGGATCCCATTCCGGTTCATGAGCGCACTCGCCGAGTTTACTCGGCTGCGCCCAAGCCGGCGGGTCTATCCCGACAAGCCGAGACGCTGATTGCGCCACTCAGGAGCGGGCACTGTAGGGTGTTAGGAACGTACCGAGCCCGTATAGACCCGGATTCGAATCCGATTTGTCCACACTGTGGAGAGGATGACCAGACCCTGGAGCACTGGCTCCAGGTATGCCCTGCTCAACTAAACCCACGGCTGCGCGCGTTCGATGCGGTGTCCCAGCCTTTGTCTGCGTTGACGGAGGATCCCGTGACGGTAGCCTCGTACCTGCAGGAGCTCCGGCTCCTCTGACAGGGGTGCCACCTGATTCCATCCCATCCTCACCAACAGATCCGTCCGTATAGACGTGAAGTTCTTGATCCATGTACTTCTCTATCCGTTCGATTGCAGTTGCCCGTTTCCCTTCATGCGAGTCTTCCCTTCTGCAGGGTGAGTCCAGCTGGTCTTTGAACTGAGTATACTCCAACCATTCCCATGATGGCACACTTGATGTCCGTCTGAGGTGCTCTCTGGGCCATGTGTAGCCTCTAACTGTTGGTCGGATAACAGGGTTGGTCAAGAACCCCTCTCCTCCAGGTGTGGGATGAAGGTCTCAGTGGACACCACTGGATAGGGAATGATCTGCTTGTCGATGATCACTCCTAAGAGCAAAACAGTTCTAAGAAACCGGATCGTAGCATGCAATACAACATTCGTAGCATGTGTTTACCTGATCAGTGCAAACGATCAATAGATGAAATAAAAGTCATTGCCATGAAACCAAGCACGCAAAACAACGTTTTATGGGGTCATAATTACGTTGGCACTCTACAAATGTGTGTATTTCGTTAATATTGATATAGAAATCCACAAATAACATCGTTTGTATAGCTCATAAAGATATTTGTAGTTATGTATGTGTGAAACTTTAAATTCTAACGTCGGTTTTCAAAGATGTCTTTATTTTTGTAATTAAATGCAGCACAATAGCGTTCCATCCATCATCCGCACATCTACAGTAACTGCACCAAATGTGACCAATATGGCGATCGCTTTAATAGTCTCTCTCTCTCGATATGAGGATGTAAAACACACAAATGCGATCTCTGTGCTGTGTACACAGTATTTGGAAACTCAACTGAGATTATTCTAGAATGCGCGCTGATGGACAATTGATCTGTACTGGTGTCGGACTGTGCTCAATAGCAAAACGCACTCATTTCTAAACCCCACTAGCGTCTACTGTACTGTCAACACACCAGGTCCTCTCAGTTGGTATTCATTCAGTCGCTGATTTGTTTGCCTGACGGTTGAAATTCTCTCTGCCAAGAAGAAATGCAAAGGAACTCGTCCACATACTCTGTCATGTGGATCGCAAAATTGCTCTTTTTATCGTCGGCTCTTCTGTTCTGCTGGCAACCACCCGGCACCGTTGCAGGGGAATACTGCGTGACCAACTCGACCAGATATTGCTTCAACTATTGCTGCGGATACTCCTTCTCTGAATATTGTTGTTACACTTGCAAGAATAGCCGCCGAGGAACGGGGAGGTGTACTTATATATCGACGTCGTCGTCGTCCGGTGGTTCGATTTCTGCCGGAGTTTTCGTCCCCTTGATAGTGATTGCGATCATTGCCATTTGTATTTGGCGCTGCTGCTGTCGTCAGAGGTGTTGCCGGGTGAGTCAGCATGTCACCACGGTGGTGAGGACTGAACAATCCACCCCTACTGTGATCCTTCAACAGACTACCACCAATGTGACTCAACCGCAACCTCAACCTCAGGTATACCATGCGTCTAGTGGGAGGATATATAGTACAGTAGATATAATTTTTTGATTTTAGTCTATGGATACTTAAATCCGAAGCGATAATAGTGTAATCGCAATTGTAATTCCTGGTCGAGAGTACGCGTCAGCGCTCCGACTTCCCGAAAGAAAGACAGGAAGGTTTAAAAATTCGGTCCTGCATTTCATTCCAATGGTTATTTTAAGGCGTATATAGCAGATGGTAATGGTGTAAGACGATGAAGACTGATGCGAGCAATGATGAGGAGAAATCGGAAACGTTCTTGGGCCACCAGACGAAGACCCTGAAGCAAAGAGTTTGTGAAGGTGAACAACACGACGGAAGATTGACGCGGACATGGTTTGATGACATCAAGGAATGGACAGGGCAAGGTGGACTGATGTTGGATCATCGAGCAACAGACAGGAGGGACGGTTGGCGAACGGATGTCAAGGCGTGAAATATGAAAATTACGAAGTTTCAAGAGAAATAAGACTACAAAGATGTTTGCCAACATTTCTTCTCAACGTGTTTCGCTTATAACTTAAGCATCATCAGCAGGGTCTTACATATTGTCAAGGTACAACACCAAACGTAACCAATAATTCAAAAGTAGAGGAACCAAAGTACATAATCAACACAGAAGATGATTTAAACACGTACAAGGCACACTCAGAAATATATGAGATAGTCAAACGTCCACAAATCAAGTTAAGGGAAATCTTTTTAAAAATATGAAGCACCACAATTCGCTTTTGAATTACAGGTTACGTTTTGTGAAAAACCCTGCTGATGACGCTAAACGGTATAAGCGAAACTTGTTCAGAATAAATGTTGACCAACCTCTTTGTAAATTTACTATTTAATTTTCTTTAAACTTCGTAAATTCTCTTTGTCCTTGTTATTGCCATATATGTAACAATTAAAAACGAATTATGGATAGTAAAATTTCTTTAATGAAAATAAATATAGTTAGTTAGTACATAATATTTTGATAAAAATTATGATATGCAAGACTTAATAGACTATGTGACGCTCACTGGCACATGTTGATCCCAGCAGTTAAATGTTCGACCGTGGAGAGTTTTGTTATAGAGTATCTAAAGTGGCGGCCGTGGCATATGTTTGAGAATAATAATTGTAGTCGTCTTAGTATAAGAAATGTACTATTGAAGTAATTCGTAGTCTAAGGACCCGAGGAAGAACGCATTGCGTTATGCATCAGTTTCGCCGGCACGAATTGCACGCCTTTGCGAATTTGCAAGACGACTGGAAGAAGATCTGTGTGGACAATTCGACTACAAAACTGTTGTCATGTCCACATTTGTGTAGAACACGGCACGGAGAATCGCAGTGAAGCCTCCTACAGGGTGGATTATTGTCTTGGCGTTGCATGAAAGCACTATTCAGACGGGGAACTCGTGAAATGATGCGTAGTTGACGCCGTTAAGGGCATTCACACTTTCTAGAGTGAAAACAGCGACATATAGGCCCAACAATTGACTTTCTATCCAAATACGCATAAAGAGAAACTACAAATTGCGAACTCGCGAAGACATTTTCAATGCAAAGAAAGTGCATATTTGTCTAAATGATAGCAGTTGTGGAATTTTTATATCATTTAAATTGTTTTTCCCATCATGGGTAAGGTCAATCTATAGAGTTAACACAGAAGTTAGTGTTAGTGTTACTGTTAACACGCCTCTATAGAATGAAAAACGATCTCGCTTTCGCGGTGTTAACGTTAACATTCACCCTTGTGTTACACTGGGATCGGTGTAAGTGTTAGAATTTCCCCATGTATCTTACAATACTAATCGCTATAGGTGCTAACTACGCGTTGAGGTCATATTTCGTTTTGTTAGAATTATTTTGTTGTTATAGGTCCAATTATATTTAGGGCAAAGGGAGCATTTATAGAAAATCATCAGCAACGAAGAGGAATACGATTTATAAAATTAAGGATTACAATAAATTCAAGATTGGAATATTGCGCTATCCCAAACATAATCATTAGTTAATCTTTCTTTTCATGAAATCAACGGTAACCGGCAGTGGCATTGCATTTCAAAAAGGTTTCCAGTCTTATACAGATCATAATCACCAGCCATTGTCCAGATACGAGGGTGCTTCTAGAAGTTCCAATAATCTAATAGATGCAAATAAATGGTTTTTTCCTAAGCGAGGGGGCTGGCTGTGGATACCACAGCGAAATTAATTGCATCACGTCATCACATTCAATTTACAAGTCATTTGCATGTAAATTTAGCCAAAACTAAGCATTTTCCGGAACTCCTGGCTTGACTTGCCAGAGTAAGCGAAGTTGGGATCGCCTTTTCTTGCGTACACCTGATGAGTGTACTTGAGTTGGGCCGGAAAATATGGGATCCACAGTCAGCCCCCCGCCTAGGGCAAAGGCATTTTCATCTATGCATCTAATCTATATGATGAACCCATAATGACGCATGCAATGATATCTATACATTTCATTAAATCATATAAATATCTAAGATATTAGTGAACATGTAGTAAATAATCAATGGTTTTTAGGGTTGTATTTTTTTAAAACCCTAAAAGCCATTGATTATTTCTATTAAACCATAATAGTTTTTTCCGGTTTTTATTTAAATAAAACCCGGAGAGTTAAATATTATTGATTGATATTTGAAATTTATAATATTTCTGTAGTAATTTTCATAATTAGCAGTAGGTAGAATGACAGAATGAGTTGCGAGGAATGGCCATCTCTTATTGACTTCAACAAATTTCCGAATAACATGATTTCTGGTTTGTCATTAGAAGAAATTAATGAAATAATGAATGATCCGTTGCATGAAATAATGAATGATCCGTTACGTGACGAAGACGTTGCAGCTTTGATGGATTCTGGTTCACATTCGCGGTTTGGTGACGCTGTCAACGAAGAACAACTAAAATCTCTCAATAGCGAAACGCGATCAAAGAAAACACTCAGCCGGGACCGTTGGTCAATTAATGTCTTGGAAGAATGGCTTAATGCACGCTGCATCACATATAATGATGTTAAGACGTTGAGTGATGCTGAATTAAATGACGTACTGCCCCGTTTTATCCATGAAGCTAGGCGCAAAGACGGTAATCGGTATCCTGGTCCAACGTTGATTTCCTTAATCGCAGGCATTCAGAAGACAATTTCAACGGTGAGACCGGTGAATTTCTTCAGTGATGAGAAATTCATTTTAATTCGAACAAGCCTCGACGCATCCATGAAAATTTCTACCAAAGAAGGAGCTTCTATCAAACAAAAATCGGCTCCCGTTGTAACATTTCAACAAGAAGAGGCATTGTGGCAACATTGCATGGGTGGTGAAACGCCACAGAAACTTTTATATGCGCTCTTCTTTTTAAATGGTATCCATTTTGCTCTTAGGGGAGGCGAAGAGCATTCCATGATGACTATGGATCAATTAGAGCTCCAGATTAGAGACGGTCGTAAATGCCTTGTGTATAAAGAAAA
>JAUYWV010121637.1:0-11713 GCA_032274565.1 Nematoplana nigrocapitula
AATAGTTGATCCCAGAGAAAAACTAAGGGCAGATTTTGGAATGAGCAGGTTTCTGAGGATGTTTTTATGTTGATTTAAATAATTTAAAGTTTTTCTTTTTATTATAAAATAATTAATGAAAATTAAATTTTAAAATATGCTATATTTAAAAAAATAGCTTACGGTTTTATTCACTACTAATAAATTTGAGAGTTGTACACCTCAGAATTTATAAGTAAAATTGGTTATATTCCAAGAGGTCACTACTACTGTGGTTTTTATGACTAGGCAGGTTTTAAGCACATTAGCCCCCCCTTGGGTTGATCTAAAGAAAGTATTTATCAACGTAATTCTCCTTTCTGCTTTTTCCTAATTTGTTTACTTGCAAATTTGGTTGTTTCCTGATATTTTATTGCCCTATGTATTACCCGAGTGAAGCCGGGTACTTCCGCTAGTCTGTCTGTATTTTAAAAGAAAACTTTACTAATATGCGGGAAATTCAAGATAATACCTGAAAATGTAATAATTTTGAGCGGTAGCACTGCTCGACTAAACGAGGTCCTAATCTTATAACATCCGTCATTCTTTTGAATGCAATTTTCCTTCAACATCTATATGTAAATACTCTCATTGATTCATCCAAACTTAAGTTTTTCACTGTTGAGTTTCTCCGCCAACTCATGAAGATTTTCTAAACAAATGAATTGCTTTTTGAGCTCCGGATAATGGCCGCGCATTTTCAAAGCAACTTATCAAGTTCTAATAATTCAATAACTCTCGTTAATATAACGCGTAGTTGTTATCTGCGATGTCTATGTAACATCTTTAATACCTGTACTCTGTGAACGTTGGATCCTGCTCTCATCGTGAATTGGTCTCTCACGCCATTTCACCCCGTTGAACCTATTGTCAGCTGCTTATACTCTGCCAGTATTGTGCACTCATTGTGAATACATTAATAGTCCGATGGCGATAAGACTCGGGTGTCAAGGGGGAAAGGGTGGTTGTATATTCGCTCAAATAATAAGTGAAAAGTTTTCGAGCGCATGAGTGGAAGGGAATATTAGCTGAGAGTATCGCATACATTGCATTTAATCTGTGGATTTTAAACACGCCAATCCAACTGTAAGTTTTGGACCATTCGTGTTAATTTGCGTACCGCTTGCATATGAGAATTTTCTAATCTTTTAATTGTCAAATACAACTTCAGATAACAAACTACATGTATAGTACAAGACCTTATATGTCCCGGTGTCACGTGTTGATCCCAGTCACCAACTCGCGTGGTCAGAACTTGAAATCATTTGAAAGACAATCATGCTATTTTATTACAACTTTTGTCCAGACAAACAGATGTGTAGATCAACACTAAAATCGAGTATCAAACCAAAGTCTGGAAAGGAAGGAGCACAGATCATAGTTATAGTATAGGCCAAAGAATAATATATGTAGACGTACCGAGTGGCCCCAAAATAATGAATTTTCATATCGATCGTATAAATTCTTCATAGGAGGCGTTTTAATTTTGTCAGTATACAGGGTGGCCCAGAAGTCACTGTTACATAGAATGCAATCGTTTTTTAAAATGTTTGAATCTTTAATGGCAATGGTTTTAATCAAAATTCACTATCTATACATATATACTGTACGTATGCTGATTTAAATAATTCGAATTCAAATATATTGATTTAGATTAGTTAATTGTCATTCATTGTCAGTTAGTTATGGCAGAAGTTCAGAGTGAATACACGATGGAGTTTATAATTATGGCTGCAACATGGTACCACGAATGTGAGAAAACTATTGCTGACATAAGACGCTTAAATACATGATTAAGAGATAGATTTGAGGGAGAACCTCCGAGAACTTCTATTATTGCTATTTGGGAAGAGAAATTGTTCACTACAGGAACCACTTTGGACTAGAGGCGCAGTGGGCGACCCGATAAAAGAGGTGACGAATATGACAATATCACCGACTCAATTGAAGAAAATCCCAAGCTATCAGTAAGTACAAGATCCGACGAATTCGGGATCCCAAGATCTATATTACATCGCGATATAAAGCAAGATTTTGGTTTACAAAGGCTGGAAACAATATCTCTTTGAAGCCGATCATGAGCACCTTGTTAACTGTTGTGAGAAAATACTCACAAATATGACAATAATGTGAGAAGGAATAAACTCTTCTACACCGACAAACGCGCAATATATGCAGAAGGCAAAGGACAAGTGAGGCTATCATTTTGGTCCAAAGAATACCCACACTTTTGGGAGCAAGTTCGCCAGCATCCTCCGAAAGTAATGGTTTGGGCTGCGATGTCGGCAAGGCATCTGATGATTCATGATGAACTAATTCCAGCATTGGAAACGGAGGGCATCTTGTTGTCATCCCACTTTTAACAGGATGGTGCACCTGCCCATACTACTCTGGCCATCAGGGCATTTCTGACAGAAACCTTCCAGGACAGGTGGGTCGGTAAATTTGGACCAACCCCACGGCCACCTCGCAGTCCAGATCTGACTTCATGCGGTAAGACGTTGTGGGGTATGGTGAAGCCCGAGGTTGTCTCCCTCAAACCAAGGACTGTTGATGAATTGAAGGTATCAATCCGCCAAGTCTTCAATCAATTTCCCCGTGATGTTCTGGACTCTATTAACAAGAGAACATTCAAGCGGCCACATCTGTGCATTGAACATAACGGTTTGCAGGTAGAACCTAATGACAATTGATAATAATGTTGATTATACTGTATGTGTACTCATCATGTTTCCATTTTTGGGCTTAACTTTTCCAATTTTGCAATGTTATTTAAAATAAATAATGTTTGTTTCTCTTGTTATTCTATATGTGGCAGTGACTTCTTCTGGGACACACTGTATTTTATATGACATATTTTAAATCATTATGGTACTATTTTGGTATTATACGAAAGCTATAGGAACATGCCTTTTCGATTAAAATCCAAGAAACGACATAATACAGTAATTACATGGCTAAAAATGAACGGTATATATTGAAAAACAGCGACATATAGGCACTGCAGTTGACCTTCTACCTAAAAATTCGCAAAAAAAACTACGAATTACGCATGTGCAAAAATACAATATTGACCATTTTCCCACCATATTAAATCTAAAGAAAGAGTCCTGAGAGTGTTGTCTAAACGATCGATATCAGGTACAGAAGACAGTTGTATAAACTGTATATCATTCAGAATATCTCGATTGAGAAGCGATTTGGTTTCAATAGTATTGCACATGCCATTTTTCTTTCAATTCCCAAGTGCATATAAAGTTAAAATTTGTGCGCGCCCAGCGCTTGATCGATACATGAACACAATTTTATATCCACTACCTTAAAAACAGGCCATTTTATTTTAGACCCTTTGCCTCTGAGGGTATAAAATAAGCTAAAATAAAATTCCTTATTTCAGCTCCCAAAGAATGTTTATCACCTACGTTTTCCTTTAAATCTATTGACAGTGCGACCGCACTGTCAATTTTTTTATGTTATTGACAATGCGGTCGCACGTAATATCAGAAAAATCAATAATCCAGCGAGCTAGCTATAGCCAGCTAGCTAACCTTCGCAAACCGACATTGCGCCAACAAGCCAGTCAATCAGAGGCCGTGCAGGCCACTGAGTCATCGATTTCACTTTGTCCTTCGCCTGCCTGCCTGCCTGGGCAGACCTCCATTGTGTTCAAGTCAAGACGCTGGAAGAGTTTTGTGGGGGCCTGAACTCTGTCTTCCCAAATCCCAACCACGGCTCTCATCGAGGCCGACTTCTCTGACATGGGATACAGAAAAGACGACTTCAGGCAATCCCTGACGGACTTTTCCTTGGAAGGGTGTCTCCACACGAAACTATTTGAAGAACTTTCGAAACTAATGTGATGAAATAAGTGCTTCGTGTGATAAAAGGCAGAAATAAACACTTCTAAGTTGTCCTCTTTGAGTATCCTACGCGTAGAAATAGCGAAAATACAGGGGGCTAAAATAAGCTAAAATCAAATAAAAAAAGGCTCTAAAATAAATTTGTTTTAGTATTTTAGACTGAGGGTCTAAAATAAAGTGGCCTGCTTAAAGAGTAACACTGACAGCAGTTCAAAGACGATATTCACAACAGCAAGGTTTTTTATTCTAAATTTAGTTTGTGTCGATAATTATTAATGGACTTGTCGCAAAGTTCTATTTTTAATTCTAAGTCATTAATCCATTTTTGAAATGATTTAAAGTTAGGAAACCTTTCGGGTGGAGGAGGTTTTGCCCCTAGACTGGTGACTCTGGTGCTGTTCAAACATCTTTGTAATTCACAGCGCGGACGAATTTGAATTCCGATATTAGTGATATAGTTTTCGGGCTTCATGAATCAGTATTCTTACGTTAGAATTCCCAGTACAGAGCTATAGTCTGACATAATGGCATTCTGACGGTAGTGTAACCTGACAAGTCTCAGTATAAATAATATGAGAAACGTATAATAACGAAATATATAATCTACAGTATATTATCTTAATTTACGCAATAGATAGAAAGACTGAGTGACCTTTGACCACAACTGCACTGAAGACAATCTAATGCATTATTACAGTATTATGTAGAGAGAAACGTACATACACAAACCACTTTAATACACCAAAATGAGACCAGAGCATCTATAAATAAACCTCTCCACGCTGTTCAGTTATAGTCATGTTTAAAACGAAGAGATAACAACGGCTAGAAAAACGAAACTGTTATACTGACCGCGAGATAAAACTGGGATAAACAAAATTATACAAGAAAAAGGATAGATGACTACAGAAGGGAACTATCATCGCATTTGTATCTTGTTAATAATTTGTGGATATAATAAAAACAAATAACCACTTTCTATGGCATTTGATGTATTTGTTGGGTAATATATAATTTTGCCTAAATATCGAAAACATTATTTGCGATAATTATAATTTATATACTGTATTTTTCAAATATTTCGTTTTTTGATGATACTATTTTTCCACAGCATTATAAATTACAAATTATATACATAAAATTTAAACATAAGACATAAATAATGAAACTCAAACTACATACAGTATTTAACAAAGCTGGAAACACACTGTTTAAGGACTGAAAGCGCTTAAAAATACTAAGATGAAACTGTCCGATCTCTCACGGAATTTCCACTATCGCATTGATAGTTCTTGACCTTTTCTTCTGCTTCTCTGTTATTTTCCTTCAGAAATGGTGTCAGTTGATTTGTCACACGGAGTTGAATAGAAGGAGAGACACATGACATTGGTAAACGCAGTATTTGAATTTCCTGTCATTGATAGAATGTCGGTCTCTCTGCTACATTGACTGCTACTATAGTCATGTTGCTTCTGCTGTCGTAGACCGTGGAGAGCGAGCGTATAGTATTCAACAATTCCAGCTGAAAAGATGTCCTTCTATTGTTTGCTGGACAAACAAGAGAAAAGTAAAATAATCTTCCCTAAGTTGACTTCAAAGGAATGCATTTTGCATTGTACCATTGTATTGCACTGCGAACACATGCATAACAAAATTCACACCCCTGTTTTCTATATAACATGTTGATCAAGTATTAGAAGTTTTTTCTTTTATTTATTAATCACCTTTTCATGCCTGTCGTCCTTTGAAGGGCGGTTGTCGGGTTATCTGAGAGGGACAAGGAGACGAGCCAAAGGATTAATACCTTGTGGAACCTCCTCGGCTTACAATTACAGTTCGTATACGTATAGAAGTCAATATTAGTCATCTAAAGCGAGTAGGTGATCGATGAGTCTGTCAAAACTCAAGGATCTGCAGGATCTGCAAAATATTACTTAATCAGGAATTCAATTCCACTGCAAATCGCAGATTCGTCAAGAGAATGGAATAGCACTCAACTCGGCTACAGAATGGCCATATACCCAGTGAAAACATCATGCAACACATTGTGTACAATATTTCTTAAAAGCAACCGAATTGCAGTCTGCGCTCAATCCTTCCAATATAAAATCGATAACATCAGTATTCTGCAAATTGTATTGTTCACCATACTGAGATTATGTGAAGGATATTGATCCCATGAATGAGATTTATTTCCTTTGTAATTAAACTTCATACTGGTCTCTAGCGATTAATCATTCTCTATAATTTTTATTAATTACTGTTTCGATCCGCTTGGTTGTGACTGAATTTACTATACGTCTTAGAATATTCAATAGAACGGACTAAAACAAAATTATTTAAGTGTTCATTTTAATTATATTTTTATTAGTATTGTGTACCTAAGAGGTTTGAATACATTAACTAGAGCAGATACGCGCAACTAGCTGCTATAAACTGCACAGACAAAATGAAACGAAAATGTGTTCTATCATTGCATTAGAAAATAAATTAAACACTAACCTCCAGTACATGCATACCAAAGAGCTTTGATGCCTACCAAATTCTACTGCTATTTTTAAAACAGAAAATCGGCGCATCTGATTGGCCAAAAGGGCAATCAATCAAATTACACGGAAATCCTTTATCTTTAAATGGTGTCAGCAATGAAAATTTTCCAAAGCGGAAGATAAACAGTAAGACCAAAACAAAGCTGGCACTCGTTTATTCAATTTTATTTTTGTGTGACATGCTTCGGTTATGCAATAACTATCGTCAGGATGAAATGGAAACAAATAATATTTACTAAAAACTCAAAATTACAAATAACCAAACACCAACAAATGAATATACCTTTACTTAGATAAAAAAACCCGAAGATGGTCAATGCTAACGTGGTGTACAAATTTACCTGTCAGAGAGATTCTGGCACAACTTACTGTACATTGGTCTTACTAAACGCCAGCTGGGCCAAAAAATGGCTGAACATCGCCGTGGGCGAAGCGAGATCCAGACCCAGCTCGTCGTGGATTGTGCAGAGTGCAGTGAGAAATTCGACGTTTGTTTTACCATCCTGGAACTTTGGTCCCTCGTTAAAAAAAGGCTCTATCAAATTTTCCCTGTAGTTTTATTTAGTTGTTTAAATTTAGTTTTATCGTAAATTAGCTCAAGTTTTAAACTATCATCAGCTATGTTTTATTTAACATTGTACTCTCCTCATTTTTTATCTAAGTAAAGGTACATTCATTCTATTATATTTGTACAGGAGAAGTATATTTTTCATATGACATTGCCACTGCTCACTTACTATACTGTCATCCGGTGTGTACAACAGATCAGCATGGGAAATCTGTGGACCTACTGCTGTCACCGGTATTCTGGGGTGACAACCTTCGAGAACTTCACAGTAGAACCGGACGACGACGCTATGATAGTCTTCGATCGTAGCGTTATGTCGTTTAAGCCGGGTCAACTATATCTACGCGAGAATCTGGGCTTCTCCGTGTTGGACGCCCCGGACGAGGAGGAGGACCATATCGATGCGGCCCGATCGGGTGGCAGACTGGCCTTCATAGAAGATCCCTATTCGCCCAACTACTATACCGACGATGACGATCTGCCCCCGGAATGGCTGAGCGGAGATGAGGCCGAGAGAGTTGCACCATCAACCGTCAGTGGGAAAAGTGGAGGAGGGGGCAGTTTGGCCATGCTGCAAGTAGATCCCGCCTACACCACTGGAAGTCCGAGGCTTGGGATTCAGAGTAGAATAGTTTGAGTTTGAGCAATGGTGATGATGGTCGAAGAGATGTACATATATAGTTGACTGCGCCGTGCGGTTAGGGAGTCAACATGTCTGCAGGCCTGTACATGTTGTTGAACCAGAACCAGAGATCAAGAATGTAATGAGAAGAACTTTATCGCTGTCGATGAAGCAAAACAGGAAAATATGAAGATTTCTATTCTCCACAGAGCAGAGGATGAAAATAATTTAAACAATATAGTATTGCTTCCCCATCTTGCCAAGTTTATCATTAAAGAAAGTACTGTATGTGTATGTGATTTTATGTCAAGCACATTTTCGCCAGTCTAGTCTCCTGACAACACAAACACATAGGTCATGGCTGCATAAGCTTAATATCTCCTCAGTTGCTCGCGTAACCTTTAGTCAATTTGAATACCAAATAAATATGCTAGATGTATAGGCGAACCAATAAATTCCGTATTGAGCCTATTCAAATTTAATCAATTGGAGAAATTTGTTTAGTTGAATCAATTAAAAGAGACACAATCAAAGTTTGGTTTGTGTTGCGGTGCAAGTGATTCACTGACTACTGTAAATGGGGAGGGTTGTCTAACAATTTTCCTAATTATATGTAGAAGTTAAAATATTATTGGTCTGCAGAAATGTCAATCAGATTGGGAATACGAATTTTTGTATTTTTGTCTGCAAATGTCATCCACATACATTACAGTACTATACTTATAGAAGAGTGCATTTAAGAAATTGGGATAACTTTGAGTGTTGTACTACATATGCTTTCCCTCTGTATCTCTGTGTCTATACGGTAATTTATTGTTTACATATTTGTCACAGCTTACAATGGACGTTTCAATAATTGCTGAATTATTGGAAGTCATCGGCAGGATTGACTGGTCTCTCCGACAATAATGTAAACAAAATACAAACAAAATTTCTTAAGCATTTTGTTTTTGATTTAACACTAGCAGATGCGATCCGCTATAGACAGTGCGTGGTCAAAACAACAGGTGGTGTTAATTTTTTTCTTTTATCTTGCTGGTTTTATTTTCATGTGTAGAAAGAGACTGCTTGGGTGGACACAGTGGTATGATATCAGGCTCCATAGTATAAGGGCAGCAAATTGACTTCGTTGTTTTCAATCTCAACGATGAAAACAAGGGAAAGGGGTCAATGCTCAGCGGTACGTGGACCAAATCGTCCAGTTTTTCAAAGTAGGTCAAACAACATTTTGCAGCTAACCAATGCAAGGTCTCACACTGCACGGACCACACAAGAAGATTTACACCAAAATAACATCCCTTTGCTAACGATGACAAACATTGATCCTAAACAGAGGCCTACCAAATATTGATTATAAGGGTTTTAGTTTATTATGTGCAGTGAGATCTGTTTTTTAAACTCTAGATTCAAATTGCAAGTTCATTTGATGGTATTTTTCTTATTTGATTATGTTTTTAGTTGTTCAATAAACCATTTATAAAACTCGACGAAGCCATACTAGTTTAGCGAGATACGAAGAGAGATGTCGGCGTCTTGCTAATAGAAAACGTATATTTGTGTGTTGTGGTATGCACAAGCGAGGTGATATACAGTGGTGAGAGAAACAGAACGAAACACAACTTAATGAGCGACGCTCGTAGCGGCCGGCTGCCAGCGCGCAAGCAACACACACCGCGGGTCGTTAGTGGCGTGAGCGATGCTTGTAGCGACCGGCCGCTACACTAGCATTACTTTAGTCGGCTAGTATAGTTTAAAATAAAGTATTCTCCGATAATATTCAATTTAAATAATTTGATTTTTTTACCGGAGAATACATGAGTGTTTCACGTATTCTTTATACAATGCAACAACATAACAGGAAGGATTACTTTTCGTAAAGAGGTGTAACATTTGGTTCCATTCTAATGCATCGAAGAACACACTTTTTAATTCTTCGAAATTGTTTCTGTATACTCTAAAAACTCTCCATTATCATCCTTCATTATAGCTTTATTTGCGAGTTTCCCCCAAATTCAATGTTGTTGTGCTCCTGGCCAACACGCAAGCAAAAATGCAAATCAAAGTGATAAATTAGAATTTGCAGAAGTTGATGTGCATTGGATGTTCCAAAAGTATCATTTCCCCAAAGACAGTCCACATCAAAACGCGTAATCGACGCCGGCCTCTTCATTGCTTTCCCACGACTAGACTCTCCGTTGCTTTTTTGTATTGTGCATCTTTGAATATATTCAAAAATGTATAATTGAATTATTGCTGCAAAGCTTTTTAACGGTTTGACTTGCCGCACTTCGGCGAAAAAAGCTTCATTATCCTTCGGAATGCAATTTTTATGCTCAGAACAATGACAGAAAGAGCCATCAAAATGCAAAAAGATCTATCTCTCTATATATACATTATATCTGCTTCATCAACTACACAAATACATTTGACAAGGTAAAGCACAAAGAACTCATGAATTTGCTAGAATGTTTTGATCTTTTTGGAAAAGACACCCCACTTCTGAGAAATTTGTACTGGGAGCAGACAGCATGCTTCTGCTTTGGAAATGAAAAACAAAACAATTTTATCAATATTCAGAGAGTCGTCTGCCAGGGATGTGTCCCCCCCAGATATATACATCTATAGCGAAATGATTATGAGAGAACTGGAGGGCTTGGAGGATTTTATCCAGAGAGATGGAATCATACTATATATACAGTAAGTAGTTCAATATCTTTGGTTTTATCATAGGAGAACAGAATTTCAACAACTTAAATTACGTAGATGATATCGTACTAATAGGTCAGTCTGAAGAAAAGTTTCAGCGCCTTCTAGACAAAGTAGTGGGATAGAGTAAGAGGACGGACCTTACTATCAATTGCAAAAAGACAGAATGTATGGTGATAAGCAAGCAAAAGGAAGGATCAGAAGTGTCAGTTAAAAATTGACGAACAAAAAAATCTAGGAAGCTCAGATCACTGAAGATAGCAAATGTGACTCGGAAATCAAGAGAAGGTTCAGCATGTGAAAGCAGCCATTTCAGACGTTAGAGAGAGTATTGAGAGATAGGAAGATAGCGATTGGAACAATGAAAAGAATTCTGTGCTGTTATATTTACTCTATTCGAACTTATGGAAGTGAATGTTGGACGATATCATCACAGATGGAAAGCCGGCTTAAAGCCATTGAAACGTGAATTTTGCAAAGAATGCTCAGAATATCCTGTGTAGACCACATTTCAAATGAAGAAGTCCTAAATAGAGCAGGAGAAGAAAGAAAGTTGATCAAATTGATAAGAAAAAGGCAGCTCATGCAAATTCATGGGCCATGTTATAAGGAAAGAGGGATTAGAAGAAATTATAACAACAGGCATGATTGATGGAAAAAGAGGAAAAGGACGAAATCGTCTAACATACACGGGACGTATTGGAAACTGGATGCAGGTGCGAGTACCAGAGGAATGGAAGAAAAGCTTGATTGTACGAAATGTGTTGACAACCTACAAGGATAGAGATTTGTGGAATTCCATGGTTACCTACGTCTTAGAAGGACACGGTACATAATGTATATGTATATATATGTATATATATATAGATCCTTCAATATATCTGAATACGATCCAAGACTTAGATCAGTCCATCACATATTCTATTCTAGATCTAAAATTCTATTTTGGACATCTTCTACTTCAGCTGTCCTTACTTGATGAAATCTATTCTTTCTCGTAATCGGTTGCTGATCTTCTGAAATATTTGCGAATAAAAATTCCACGGTATCTTGGGTAAAACGTTTTTATCTACCCTTATTAACTGGAGTAATACTAAAACTAATTAATTACCTAAGATCAAATAGCGATTTTATGAAAATTAAAAGTATGAACCATCATCATCATCATTAGGTCCGTGTTCTATTAGAAAATTAGCAACCATAACACGCCAATTGTGCCTGTTCTCTGCTTTACATCTTGCAATCCCGGTGGATGTATAGGTTGTCCCATAAAAACTGCCATTTTAGACATATTATAGAATTTTATATAGAACACATATTGGAGACATTTACGAACATTTAAATATCAAATAATTACAAACTATAGTCACCATTGCAGTTAATAACATTG
>JAUYWV010121648.1:0-11712 GCA_032274565.1 Nematoplana nigrocapitula
CATACATATTTGATGTGATTTAGAATGAATTTTAGATTATCATAAGTTTTCGGAGTGTTACTGAATGTGCAGCTGGATCTAACGGATACTTGTAGGGCGCGTCAATGTGCTTATAATATCGGCTGTATGATTACGTAATTTCTGAGGTGTAATTACTCACTTGCAAGCTGTATCGATGTATCAATGGAAGCTGAACCACTGCTATTTTCGTAATTGAAATAGTTTTCCATTGGCATGGTTTGAATAGTCAAACCCAAAATTGCAAGGCTTGAAAATGCGAAAAAAATGATTGTATATTTTTCTAGAATTTGGTGTGTGATAGACATAAATGGATTTTAAATTTGCATTCAGCATAGTCGAATTATCAAGAAACAGACATTGGCTTTTCAGAATAATTTTGTCTGTTGAACAGTGTAATTAGCCATATTTACATAAATTATATTTACCAAGTGCTTGTGTTTTATCTGAAGAAGAGGGTTGACCCAAATGGTGCTCTGTTAAAGTTATACAAGTGGTTATCTAAAAATATTTACTGGATGTGTGCGATTTGTTCTTGGGTGCAGATGAGAGCTACACGGAGATGTCAAACGAAACACTGGAGGAACTCGAATGGTGTCTGGAACAATTGGAAACTCTGCAACCTACCCGTTCTGTCAGTGAAATGGCTTCCAGCAAGGTTGGTAAAGAAATACACAGACAACATTACAGTATGTACATCGCACACACAACAATGGTTTCCAGGGTCTTTTAGAGCCTATATGTTTTGCGTACATTTGATAGATTTCTTTAATATTTTTAATTTAGACGTTTTGCGAAAAGACTTTTGAAAACCATCATACAATATATGGCTAAACTAATTAAGTCGGAAACTTACTACCGAAGCGATAAATTCAAATAATCTCTCGATGCTAATCAGAACTTTTTTCAAATTATGTTCAACGTGATAGTTCTGTTCACTGAGAGCATGCCGAGAACAAAGATGAAAAGGAAACTGCAATAGCAGCCAATAAATTTCCTGAATATATTATAACTCGGTTAAATTATGAATGGTCACGTTGGCTTCGATAAGAAAGGATGGCCCTTGTTGTTGGTTGTTGTTTCATTCGTATCCTTCAGGACTGACCACGTTTCGCTAAACACATGCTTTAAAGCAGTGTTTAATTTGGAAGGCTAAAAAGCGAATCGGACCTGAACGTTCGCCGTCAGGTCGGAACCTTCCCCACTGGGACGCGTACCACACTGACTCGCGGGAACGTTTTACAATGAGTGGTCCTTTCTGTGGTTAGATATTTCTATTATGTCTGAATTAAAGATGAGCTTGGTTCCATCATTTTTCTTTGCAATTTCTACATTTATATGCTTCACACAGCTTAAGATAGTAGGCTCATTGATGTCAGATTTTAGTATGGCAATCTGGTTTGAAGGTATCAGCTTCTTTTCATTTTGTAATACTTTTTTTCTAGCTATACTATTCTTTCCTCTTTTTTAAGTTGTTGCTTTAGGTGATCAACTGAAAGGTATAACTTTTGCAAGTCGAGCTCCACTTGTAGGTTCTCCATATCCTTGACGTCTTCTTCTGGTAGGTAATTGGATAGGAGCACCACGTATGAAGTCTCGTCGAGTAAGTGGTCGCCTTTTGGTTGATGGTGTCATTGTTGTTGGTCGTAATTAGCTGAAAGCCAATTATAGTCTATATTTTTCAAAAAATAATTCGTCATGCTTTGTTTCGCACCTATTTTGTTGGAAAATGGTGAACTAAATATATAAAAATCTGTTGTGAGTGACTACTGTATTCTGTAAAAGGAAGGCAAATTTCTCCTCGGGTCAGTGCCGCATGAAATCATTTACTGAATGGCTGGTCCACTATCTCTCTCTTTTATGCAATGTAAGCTTATTTGATTTTGTTGAAAGTCGAATTGGACTTGTGCGGCTGTCCCGATATTAAATTTGCATCGCTTTGGGCTAGCTGTCCAAACCAGTCATCTAAATCTAAACTCTCGTATATTGGTTTGGGTATGGGTCGAAGCGCGCTGTTTTATGTGGTCTCTGGATCTCCGTAATTAGTTCAATAGGTGCGGGGAGAGTACTCCGGCGTTACATTAACACGATGGAAGAGAACCTGAATTGGCTCATTCCAATGCAAACAGTTCTATTGGACAGCATCGTCAGGTTAGACTCCAGTAGGTGTTGTGTCGCTGCCACTTCCGTGAGTCCCAATGGAGAACCATTTTTACAGATTCGCGTTTCCACTTGCGGCCTGTAGACTGGAGAAGAAGAATATGAAAACGGAGGTCCTTCACCGGATCTCTTTTTGCTTATTATTATTTTCTTTCATCTTCTTCTTTGCCCCTCATTCAGTAAATCCGGCTGCGGTCGGTCAAGCGCGGCCAATCTCCCGAAGGAATGCTAGGGCTAAATCATTGAGAGTCGAAGGGAGGAGGGATGGACCGTCCAGATGATTTATGCGGGCAGGAGTCCATTGTGAGCAGGTGATACGCAGATGCTCCATGTTCTCAGTTATGCCGCAGCGTTTTATCCCACAATTTTGCGTACGTCATCCTGTACTGTAGATTACGGCCATATCAACAGCACCATCTTGTGTCCGCACATACTGTTACAGATTCGAGGTTAATTGTATTTGTCAAGGCGGCGAGCGGAGGATTCGCCTTTGCAGGACCTCAAATTTGGAACAATCTTCCGTGTGTTTTAAAAAATATAACTGACTTTTCATTGTTTAAAAAGCATTTAAAAACAGTTCTTTTTGTTAGTTCTAGCCGTTAACTCTTCTTTAACAATTTTTCGTACTTTTCAAAGGATTTCCACACCACCCTGAGTGTACTTTTGTACAGATTTGTGTGGCTAAATTGTTTAATAATAATAATAATAATTGAATGTATTTTACTTCTCTCAGTTCAAAAAGCTGCTTAACCGTGAGTTGAGCAGTTTCAACGACAGTAGTAAAGCCGGACTGCAGATCTCCGAGTACATTTGCAACACCTTCCTTGACAAGAATGACCAGGACGACGATTCCTCCTTTGGTAGACAGTCGACGACGGGTGTCGTCGCGACTGGAACTCTAATGGGAAATACGGAGCAAC
Source organism: Nematoplana nigrocapitula (assembly GCA_032274565.1). Classification (NCBI taxonomy): domain Eukaryota; kingdom Metazoa; phylum Platyhelminthes; order Proseriata; family Nematoplanidae; genus Nematoplana; species Nematoplana nigrocapitula. The sequence continues at coordinate 3,099 of JAUYWV010121648.1, forward strand.
TATCCCAGGTTACCGGGATTCATCACGTGGACCTACCAAAACACGAAGACGCCAATCCGCCAAAGTGGGGTGTGGAGACTAACATGGAAGAACATCTCGGAGAGGTTTGTTTGTACTGGGGTGTGTAACTGGAATTATGCGTCGATTTCTGACTACCAAAATTAGAACGTAAGATTTAGTGAAACACAAGCTGTTAGTTTGAAACCAGAAGATTTAACTTATACTGTGCATACATTAGAACAGTTAGAGATGTGTTTGAGGTGATTTAAGGTATGCCTGAGAACATTTACTGATATGTAGACATCATTTCCCTAAGGCATGAGCTATATCAGTCTTCTGTTCAGATCAGACGCACAATATACTATATATTTCCCTCTGCGGTATGCAAACTTCATTCCGATATGTCAGTGCTGCTCATGTTTATATCCCAAGAAACCGCAAGAAAATCGCCATGTGTAGTCACACGAATAACATTGACCGCCCGAATTTGTGCCTGTGGGATAAGAGAATACGTGTTCAAGGATAAAGTACAGAACGCGTATACCTGGGTACGGAACGATTCGGCAGAAAAACGTAAGAAAAGCAAGTATCGCGAACATGTCGACTATCTTTGTGGGTGGATTGAGAACGATCTTGATCTTGAAACAAATATCTGAAACAATGCACAACTATTGATGTGTCGGCAGTCACGTTTCACAAATATTTGTAAGGAGAGCTTTTTATTCTGAAGAAGAGCCATGTTTGGCTGTTTTTTTTTTGATCAGCCAAGAAAATAACGAGCGTCTCCAGTTCATTTATCATGGAAAGTTTATTATATCTCTGAATGAAGCAAACGTCATTGCAGACGCTCCTCAGGGTGAGATCATATGAGTCGTAGTCACTGTGGTATTAGAAATCCCATGAATCCTAATATACATATAACGTATGAGCATTGTCCTCCTTTCAAATTATTTATTTCACATTTCGCCAAGGTGCTTTAAAAGTCGAGTCTGCAAACGATTTATTTTTTACAAATTTGAAAAGTATGTCGCAATGGATAAAACCCAATATGACTGTACTCGCCGTAGATAAAGCATTGTGCCACGGAAGATGGTGTGCATTGTTTTCTTAGCTAGATTATTTGTTGCCTTGGACCTTACTCGTCACAGTTAAACTCCGTTGAAACCTTTTGAAGAAGCTAAATCTTATGTGAAACAAACAGGTACTATCTCCGTCACACGAAGAACACGTGGTTATGTGGAAGAGCAAACTGACTAGGTGTGATAGACAATTTTAGTGCAATATTATGTCAATGCTTGTCAACACGCAGCTTATTTCGTTTGTGTTTCTTGTATGCTCGTCATTAATGTGTGAAACTATGTTTTCTTCATTCATTTCAATGACGAGTCTAAGAAGATTAGGAATTCTGCACGTTTTATAGTCTAAGGTGTATGCAGTCTTAAGTAAGGCAACAGCACATAATCCCGGGACAATCCGTAGTCAATTTTTTCTGCTTTTCCAAATGACGTTATATATTTTTGTGAATTGCCTTCAGTTCAGTTTGTTCACTCTATTTTATAAACGCCTGATATTCATTCACATTCTGGTAAGCTTCCTGTATTTATTCCTTGATTTCACCCAGTCGACCATCTTGTTTTTCAATGGTCACTTTTATTAATTTGCCACTCATTTATGAATTCGAATGCCTTCTTTCCTAACTCGTCAACATCCCACTCATTTGGTTCTATCATATGTTTATACTCATTTTGATTATTTCTGGTCTACACTACCTTACTATCATGTTATTCACAGTGCTCATCACATAAACTGTTTTTTATCTTTTCAATGAACAGCTCATGATCCCTGTCTTAATCTGCTTCAGATTTTGCTTTTATATTACTGAATAGTTTTTATTACATGGTCCATTCTGCATTCTACATTATATATATATTTATATTGACCTGGCTTTCCTACAGATTTTGTCAGTTGAAATTGACCAATGGGGCATGAATATCTTTGACGTGACCCAGTATTCCCAAGGTCGGCCACTGACGGCTGTCACCTTTACTATCTTTAAGGTAATATTCTTTAAACTTTTTGTAATTAATTATTCGTACAATAGAGGATGTATCTATCATTTATTCAAACTTAAAGCTTTTGTCTTGTCTTTCAAGCAGTCACATCTCTTTTGATGTATTTAGTTAATACAGTTTTCGTCAATGTTCTTTGAGCAATCTGTGGCGATGCGTGCGTATTTATTATATAATACACGCCACGATACTGTACTGTTATACTGCAAAGTTTGCTAATATGCATAAATTTCCTTTTTTGTTGTAGAAACGTGGCTTACTCGACAAATTTAATATTTCTCACAACCTAATGGTCCACTACTTGGTAAAACTCGAAGACCACTACCACAAGGACATTCCCTATCACAACAGCATCCATGCAGCTGACGTCACCCAGTCTACACATGTGCTTTTGTCTGCCCGAGCACTAGAGGTATAGAACCACTTTGAACTTCTATTTTGTGTTAGATGTCCCTCTGGTGTTTATTTTTTATCTTCAAACATACCATTCAACATATATAAATTTTGATTACCGATGTCTTTGTAAGCTATGTGACGTATCAGTGTGTCTAAATTCTCAATGTTTATACATTCGTTTTAGAGGTAGAATTCAACTGCATTTAAAATCTTAGACTCCTATAGTTACTTTCTTATGATTTTCGCTAAACCGCAAAAAAATCTGCGTTGTAGTTTTCGAGATATCTAACACAATTTACTCACTATATAATTATAATAGCTCATTAAACTATTGTACTGTATCATGTCATCACCATGTGGTGCCGTCTCCGTTGGCAATAATGCCGCGGCATGTCTGTCCTTTCTGGGCTTTCGTTTTAGCTCCTTTAATAGTTGTTGTCGTACTCCAATATTTTACATCGTCACCCTATGTTCGTCTTTGCTTTCATTCGATCGAGCATTCCAAGATTAGATTAACCAAACTCCCGCTAGAGCTTCTAAGTGGATGACTTGCAATTCTTAGTTTTCTTTCTGTAAGACTTTTTAAAAGTCTTTCTTCAGTTCCCATTATTTGGAATAATTTATCGTTGGAAAACTTTCAGACCAGCTGATCTTCAGCATATTCTCCTATAGCACCAGTACCCGAATGCTCTAATTTTGTTGTAAATTTCCTTATTGAAAGTCTTCTGATCCATGTGCATTGATAGAGAATATGTATGTATTCAGCAGTCTTTTGTTTAATGTGATGTTTAGATTTGCTTTAAAAAAATCTTTACATTTCCAGTAATCTTTTCTTCGTGTAATTAGATTAAGTTTTTAACTCACATTAGTTTATTCGAAACCTAATAATGCAATAATGTAATAATGCAAATGTACTAGGTGAGTATGAAACATAGGATTATGTAAATTGTCCAAAACTAATTTAATAACACCCACATCAAGTATTTTATCATCGCTAGACAACGCTAAAACTGTGCGTCTGAGCAGAACGGCTGTCTGTTCTTTCCTGTCTAAGCATTGAAATGATTGTGTAAGTGAATCCAAGCTGTGAGGAGGAAGAAAAAAGAAGTGTGCTAGAAAGAGTTCTATTTCTTTACGAATAGGATGAAACCTCGTACATCTCGCAGCCGGTGTAACATGATCCTTTCCTCTTTCTCCTAGTTTACATTTGAGCACTACCCCATCTTCTGCGATGGCGACCGCCCTCTTTTCCTTATGAGCCTGCCGCCTACCGTCCTTCCTTCCGCAACTCGGATTGAACGCTCCTGCCTCCGGCCTTCCTCCTTTGAGGAAAGATACTTTATTATGCCTCTTGGCTTGCCTGTCTGTCTTTTTCGCACACACACACACACACACACACACACACACACACACACTTATTTCTCTTACAACCAGAGTCAGCATACTGTAGATCGGGCTCAAGCTATTCTTGCCCCTCCTCCTTCATGAATAAAGTTTGAAAAGAGTTATTGAATCACGGTTGCTTATAAAAAATGTTGAGTGGAAGATGCTGGGGAAGGATGCTGTGTTTGGATTACCTCTGGGCACAAATGTAAATAGTAAGCCGATCCGTCATACTAGCGGGGTGCTAACGCGTCCCCAGACCAGGAATGAGACAGACAGACAGACAGACAGCCCACCTCCTCTTCATTTTCGATAGCATTTTACGACACATTTGTTAGAACATTTGTCCCCGCAAAATGGATATTTCTCGGTCAATACTTTGTAGTGAATAAAATTGGATAACCCCTAATAAAGCAACGCTGCAGATAACCATGGTCTATTAGCAAAATTACACCTCTTTACAAGGGTTTTCGAATTGGCATTAAAAGCTTCTCATTCAGCTAAGATTAGTTTTCAAAAGAGCTCGATATGGTGAATATAATGAATGTCTACTAAATATGAAATTTGAATTCATGAACAAAACAATAAGCGGTGCCGCGTAATCACGTTGTTTATAGAATTTTCGAAGTCAGCCCTATGACTCAGTAAGCTGGGGGGAAAACAAAACCCCAAAATATAAAAAAATATAATCGGTTTACGTTTCGAAAAAATTACCCTTCCTCATCAGAAATAACGTAAATAATGAAAAAATAAAGAGAACAAGATCTCAATAATTGAAAGATAATCACCATAACAACAACAAAATTGGGTAGAACCTGCAACGTATAAAGAAAGCCATGAGGTGAGTTTTAAAATTCTTCCGAAGAATAAGATTAGAAGTATTTCAGTGAATACCCTGACAAAGTTTCAAGCTAGTTTAGCTTTTAATAAAAAGCGCTCTCTCCACAACGCACGAGTAATTTTTCCCTAAACGCCCTATAGGTTGATAACAGAGTAAGCAGTCCTTTAAACATGTAAGACACATAGCTATTGGTTGGTTACCTCTGATCAGAGATCTATGGCAATCACCAAACTGATGAGGGAATCAGATCATCCCAATCCTACCCCGGATACTGCCTACCAGTGAGGTCCCGCGCACCACCAAAGGGATCCCACTTCGACTTAAGATCCTTTCCAGCTGTTAATAGTTTTTTTCCTTATTACCACCGAGTCTATTCCTCGGAGTCCGTTTGAAGAAGACAAAAGAAATATGGAAAACACCTGAAGGTGTGGGGTGGGACACATACGAATAAATGAGGACTAGCAAACTAAATGCAGAGTAAAAATAATGTCCTTTTGTACGCAAAATTAAGGTTTGAAGAGCTGCATTAAAAAGCCTCTAAGAAGACGCAAAACCTTTGACACTTTTGAGTCTGGAATGACGGAATTCTTCGCGGTGGCAAATGATCACGATGCCGTAATTACTGGTAGATATACGGAACAGATTGCGAGAAATCGGTTAACATATACAATGTTATATGGGTATGTTCGTTGATATGTTGTTGAAATCGGTTCTATGTCTTCCCAATATGTGTGAAACTTCGTCATACTTGCTGTCTTTCTTTATTTTCTTCATTACACAGTAATAATCTACGGCTTTCGAAACAAAGATTTTTTAATTCTTACACTTTATACTGAACAATGTCGGTAATAGTAATAAAATACGATTCTAATTCTTTGGTATTGCTGAAAGTTCTAAACGCTACCGGCCGTAGAATGCAACTGCAACCGGCGAAATTCTACTAGTTTTCTTGTCATGGAACATATTCTTAACAGTCAGTAGGGTTGCTCATTCAGATTCCCATCTGTTGTCAGATAACATGTTGGAGCCTATCGGACGAGTACAATACGGCCCGCGCACTATCTCTGACACAGAACTCCGGTATTTGCTTATGCTTATCTGTTCACAGATCATTTCACACAGTTTCAATGATTTCATATAACATGCACTTATATTTGGGTATTAAAATGTATAAAATGTTGTTCACCATACAATATGGCAATTCAAATCTTTTATTGAACAGTAGGTTGTTTGTATGAGCGGGCTGACTGACCTATTAATTTATCGTCATTAGATAACATGTTCCCTCCGCAGAACCATATGACCCATGGTTAAGTCTTCTACAGTTAACCTTTTTAAATAAGGGGCCAAAATGAATGTCGGTTTGTCAGTCAAAATCTGTACGTATATTTTCCCTGTTGTCTGTCTGTGCCTATTTTTCTAAATAAATACAGTTAGAGAAATGTACCAGTAAGGCATCCCTTGTTCAGTCCCATTTTGGTTTCAAGATGACTGTTTTTTTATCGAAGTGGACAACAGTCAATTTTAGTGTTAAACTGTCTCTAAATTTTCAGTTATTTCAGTCTGAAAACAAGTGATTATCTAAACCGCGGCATTTTTTGCTTTACGCAACATTATGACTGCCTAATTTTATATGCAACTATTGCTTTACGAATATTTCCATATCGAGTATTTAATTGACGACCTCTTGGCTTTATTGGTTTATTTTAAATCTGCTACAATGATGTTTCGCATAATTTTTGTCACCATCTGTTTTTTATAAAGCCTCTTTCCTAAACCCAGAGCGAAATGTCTTCCGTTGTAAACATCCATGATGTTCCTTCCCTCTTCTCGCAATATTTACTACACCGCCTCTTCACACCTGCCACTATTTCTGTCATACGCACCTGCAGAACGTGTTCACCGACCTGGAATTGTTCGCCGCTATTTTCGCCTGTGCTACCCATGACGTTGATCACCCCGGTGTCACCAACCAGTTTCTCATCAACACAAGTAAGTCCAATCTAATCCGATATGTGTGTGTCTACTCGGCAGTTCTCCTTAGCTTCTAGACTTGGTTGTACATAATGAGCTAGTAAGAACATTCTCGAGACCATAGATAAAGCAATTAGATTGGCAATCTAGCGATAATAGTGGTTGCCTAACAGTGTCTAATGTGAATCGTCTAACCTCCGCTTTAATGGCGGTGGTCCTCCGAAGTGCAGATCACAACACTGCTAGATTGCAAATTTAGTTGATTTATCTATTATAATTATTATATACTATATACGGTCAAGACTAAATTGACAGAGCAATCGCCAAGTTTAAATTTCCTTATATATGCTAACCATCAGTTTTAATCATCAGACAAATGTCACGAACGGAGAGTGGCATTGGATACCTGGGTTTATTTACTAAGTCAGAAGAGTTTAAAGCTTTTTGTTAACCACAAATTTAGAAAGGTTTAAGGAAATTGTTCTGCTAATTTGAAGTAAACATTTAGAAACAAAATTTGAAAGTTATAATATACTGGAGCCGACGTTACGTCGTTAAAACCAAACGTTAGGTTTCTTTATATGATGAAATACATTGAAAATTCAACAATTTTCTGTATTATTTCTCTATCTCATTATCTATCGTTTAAATCCTGTTTATTTGTTTCGTTTGTTCTTTACCAGAACTCACGTATACGATGTCACTCACTGTTCTTGTTTGCCTCTATGAAGAATTACCACAATTGTTCGTTTAAATCTCAGTTTGTTTTGGGTCTTTTGATATTCATATCATAGTCTTCTTGTCTTTTTTCCCTGACCATCCTACAAATCATCCAAATCTATTGTCTATTTCTTCCCTTTCGTCTTCACAGCACATAGCCTTTCATATGCAAGGTTTATTATTATGTATTTAGTTGTTTCTATAGAAATTAGTTTTATCTGTTTGTCTGACTGTTGAAACCGAGTCATCTTAGTCAAAGGCAGATGAGTTTAGTTGAAGTGCTAGTCATTAGTACAAGTGCTATGGAATTTTGTGCATATGCTAAGAAATTTAATTCTGGTGCTAATAAAAACGTACAAAATGTATTCCCTGGGAAGGCAGACGGACAAATAACAGTCATACAGAGCCAGATTGAGGTAAAGGAAAAACACTTATGTTTGAGGTAGATGGTTAATTGGTATGGTGAGCGCTTGATTATATTCGCATCGGACAATTGAGTATATACGGTTAATAGTTTGTGTACATTAACATTACGACTAAAATAATCGATCAATACTTTTGTAATTGCTAGATCTGTCCATGTATTAATTTGGTTAGTCAGATCTGTGCGATAATTATTTCGCATACTTGTTTGTTCCGCAATCTAGATGATCCACTAGCGGTTCTCTACAACGATTCTTCGGTTCTGGAGAACCATCATCTCGCTGTTGCTTTCTCCTTAGTTCAAGATCCAGATGTCGACATTTTGTCCACATTCTCCAGGAAGCAACGCCAAACACTCCGGCGGATGGTCATCGATATGGTGTGTACTCAGTTATAATCTACTAGCAGAGGGTACCTCGTTGCTGGGCAATAGAATAGTCCGGCCCCCCATTTTCGGAGGTGCCCTGCAACTTTTGTTTTTTATGAAATGTTCTGTGGGAGGCTTCCTTCCGCCCTAAACGGCCATTTTCCACCGTTTTAGCCTCATTGACCTCAACCACGACCTCTGAGGTCGACCTCGCCTCCCCCCTATGTCACCCGCAGGGTCGAGGGAGTCACCCATGCAAAGTTTCGGGTCTCTGGCAATAACGGTCCGGCCGGAACAAACACAGGCACAACAACAAAAATAAGAGAAAAGGAATAACATTATGATGCAATCATGTTTGGACGACCAGTTCGGCCTTTTTACGGCCTTCAAAGGCCAGCAATCAAAACAAAACCTGGCCTATGTCCTCGGCACTGTAAATGC
>JAUYWV010121659.1:0-11712 GCA_032274565.1 Nematoplana nigrocapitula
CTCTCAATTTAGAGAGAATACGACGAACATCTTTTGCACTACTTGCCGGACAATTAATGTTGTTACAGCGTCTCCAAGTATTAAAAACTCTTGAAGCCGCTGAATAGCTTTCTTGATTTTTGAAATAACATTCAATAATTTTGTACGCTTGTTCATGGGAGAATTTCATAATTGACTAAAATTAAATATATTCTACCTGTTTGCAATTCAAAATTAAAAACATTCATATCATTTAAAAGTTATTGATGTTTACTACAAATTGCATAAAATCGTTTTTAAATACCTCTCATTATTGTTCAAAAGTTGTTAGCGTTTATAAAAAGACAAGTTCATTGGAAATATATTCATGGTTTAGTTTCGAAATACATGGCATTGTATTCTGATATCATTATTCTTCGTAGATTATGATACAGGCAGGCGCGTAGCCAGGATTTTCTGAGAGGGGGGGTCAAACTATTTAGTAGAAGTAAAACTTTCCGACAAAATGTTGAGAAAAAATAATGAAAAAAGTAGTATTAATAATTTATTTTGATGAGTACAAGATAGGCCTATAGTTTTATTTAGGTACATGTTTTCACACCGCTGCAACGGTTTATCAGGAAAATTTCCGACAAAATCAGAAAAATTCCGACAAATAGAAGAGGTACAAAATTTCCGACGGCTCTGACGGGGGGTGCCTTGACCTCCAAGACAACCCACCCTGATTACGCACCTGAAAATGTTATTAGTATATTTTGGTAAATAAGTATAAAACATATATATCGACATTAGAGTCATTTTGTGAACTTTATCAATTAATAAAAACATATACAAACTGATTCAAACATTGTATTTACTTACGGGTTGTTAGGAAAACTTTAATCAAGTTTAGTCGGTTTCTAGGTTTGTTAGAAATATCATCCAATCATCCAAGTCTATCACATTACTTCAACAGGATTGGCTGGTAACACGGATCTACACTATTGATTAGCAGAAGGTAACGAATAATCATAAGATGTGTAGAAATACATAGTATAGTGAGCCCGCAGACAAAGACAAATATATAATTCACTACATAGAGATACACACGCTTTTTGTCAGCCCATTAATTAGGACAATCTGATTCCCCAAATGAATATAATTGGTGGATAAAATCACCGGGCGGATAGGCTAGAGTTTTATGGTGTTAGCTGTATTATAAGAAACAACTTGTCTGATATGAGTACAATATACTGACTAACTTTATTTTTCAACTGGAAAGAAAAATGAAATGCTGACCAGCTATGGATTGCGGGAATCGATATCGATTTATTTATGAGAGGCCGCATAACAAGAAGTTCGGGGATAAACGCAATCATTAATCACATTTCTATGTTTAGAATTCGTGTTAACACCGAAACCAACAGTTTTGTTGAACCTACACCTTTTTATACGACATCCAACACAAATTGCCGAAAAAACAAGCAGTGAACAAATTATAGGAAAAGTCACAATTCTTTTAGACACAATCAGCGTTAAAACATATTTTACCAATTAATACATTATGTTTTCATATACAGTATTCAAATCAAAATTTATATAGTAGGATCGATCACCTCTTGACTCTTGTAACTTTTTATCAATTACAGTATAGGCCTATTATTCTTGCGACTTTTACATGTGACTTCTTTGCCGTGACATCTTTACTAGATTTTGCAAAGAACTATCCTGTGAAATTGCAAATGCCTCCAATAAAAATCAAGCACCGCTTGCAATATCCTATATTTGCAAGTATTAAAGATTTAGATCCTGAGCCGTTAGGCAGCAAGTAGCGGGGAATGCCCGGTCCCGAGCTGGGCCAGGGTCACGCACTCGTAGTGGGTGAAGATGGAGAAAAGGAACCGCGCCGCGCGTCGTGGAAACATGGGTGGCAGAGTGGAAGTCGGAAAAATATTGGTGAAAACCTGATAATGTGAATGCCCGGCGTATGGCAGCTCGCGCGGAGGTGAGATTCACGGGGCGGCCTGCGGGTGTGTGGCGCCTCTACAGACTTTGGCGTTGGCATCTTCATTGCCGTGGATGTCACAGTTGCCTGGGACCCACTGGAGGCCCATGAGGTGGGTTGTCCGCATAAAGTCGATGACGAGGCACCAATTGCTCCAACACGTGGAGATACTCTAGCAGGATGTCTTGCTGGGAGTATCCTGATGAGAGATTGGGAGTCAATAAGAAGCGGATCCCAGCAAGATCGCCAAGATGAGCTTGAGGGCCTGGAGGACGTGAAGGAGGACGATGGCCTAAGCCCTGGAAGAGGAAGCGATACCTATAGGTGGGATAAACGAGGAAACTTCGCAGAGATCCCTTCCGTCACTTGGAAGACAATAGTAGAGCCGTTCGTCCAGATAGGGTTGTCAGCGTGAGGGAGGAGGTCAATGGTTTGTAAGGTGGCGGCAGTCCGTTCCTAGTACGGGTCTTCCCTCGAGAAGAAGGATCTCATCTACACAATGCATATAACTTTGAATGGTGTGTGACGACGACGTTATCAAGGAACAAGAACTCAACAGTACGACAAAATGGATGCAATTACCCTCTCTCCCGCCGGGGTTTCCGCTTGTTACATTTTTCATGATTGGGTTTTTCATTCGGGTGGCATAATTCCATCGGGAATGCTGCCCAGGAAGTCTAGAAGTATGGTAGGCGATCCAAGGATTTTACTTAGCAGATGCAGGAATATTCACCCCAATCTTGGCCCGAGGGCTGGTAGGTGCCGTGGTATACATAGGCATGATCGTCATTTTGTTCCCACCACCATTACACTTCTTCTGACAATTTTCCAGATTGTGAATGGCATTAGGGACTTGAAAAGCTTTCCAAGCTCGTTAAGTCGACTCAAATCAGGGCGAAGGCCGAGACTTGTGGGAGGCCTTTCGAGAAGAATCTGGTCGATATGAGGTAAAATCTGCCATTTGCCGAAGCGGCTCCTATTTCAGAGGAATATACAGATCCACCTGGTGTCTCGAGGCTTGAATTAATTTCCTTTTCATCTTGGCAAATAGAGCCTTCTTTCATACGCGCGACGCGGTCGTACGCCCTGTTAAAGTCGGTGAGGAGAAGAGCGGTCCTGTAATCCATTTATTGGCGACAGATGCCACCTGCTCCTCGATAGAACGATTCTTCTGGAAGTCTGCTTAGGCTGGTGCAGTAGATTCCGCGACTCGAGCGGGAAAACCAACCGGTCATTTAGCATAACAAAAACTGGCGTAAACTGGATATAAAACCAAAGAGTGTAGTAAGGGGGCAGCAAGAGTATCAAAAGAGAGAAATAGAAGAGACAAACACACGTCTGGTAACTTTGCATGGGGAACAGTGAGGTCTCTGAAGAGGGACACCGGGGAGGGGGGGGGCTGCAGGAGTTTGCTAATCGGGAACCGACCAAACATCTACACCACGGGAAGGCGGTTGCATAGTAGACTTGAGATTGTCGGTGTTCATCATCTCTCTTTTTGGCTTTCCTGTATAGTTATGCTCAATTTCTTAGGATGTAGTCTTTCGTGTTCACTATTGTGTTTTCGCTGCACATTTATTTCTTCAAGCATTACTTTTTATGTGCGGTTGTTCTTCTCCTGCATATAGTTTTCTGTTTGACCCTTCGCGTCTCCTCCGTTCTTCTGTTTATCGTATACACCAAGAAAATTGTTTCGAACGTTATCATCAGATTTCTTCCTTGTATTGCCTTTACTACAAAATTCTGCAAGTTTTCTTCTTGCTGACATATCTCTCATTCATCGTATCATTGAGAAACAACCTGATGACTCGAGGCTCGGGTTCGAATGATGGCGTAGAGTTTTGAAAACGTTTACTACTTCCATAAAGACAATCAAATTTACGCTAGAATTTTTTTATTTTCAAACCAAAATCACCCATTGAGACACGTAAAACTGCGCTAGCCATCCAAACCAAACGAAAAACAAAATAGCAAAATCAAAATTTACCAAACTGCAATCTAACTTCCACCAGAACCTTCTGCCTATAGTATACTATTGCTCCGTGTATATTCTATAGTTGAAACTTTTTGTGACCTTACCTAATATTATTAAACGCCGTCGCCAGGGGTGGGGCGTGTCCCTCCGACCCCTTCGGAGTTTGAATGGCCCTCCCTAAATGTTTTGGGCCCCTAATTTTCAGGTTTTAGTGACCTTCAGAAAAATGCTTGGAGGGCCCTCACTCCGCTAAAAGAGGCTTTAGAATGGTCTTTAAAAGGTGACCACCCTCTCAACTTTTTAGGCCCTTATCAATGGATTTCTAGGGCCCATCATCTATCAATTTTTTAGGTATCATGTCGAGAATGCATGTCGTATAATGCAGTTTTTTTAAAACTTATTCGGTAAAAATGGGTATATGGTTATTGTGTTGCTGTCTTTAAATATGGGCCCTGTTCGGTTGATGGGCCCTTGCTCAAATTGATGCCCTCCCCTCGTTTAAATGACCTGGCGACGGGCCTGGTTATTATTATTATTAGTAGTAGTATAGGATATTAACCAAATCTGGAGAATAATCTTATTCTGCGCTAATGAATATTAGGTTTTTCCGTCCAAAATTTTAAATTAGAGAATCTGCAGACCTGAACAACAAAAGTGTATATATAGGATTTTAGCTTAGCTCTTATAGCTTGACCAAATATTTATAAAATCAAAGCAGAATGATAATTTCGTATTATTCAACGAGTGCATATTATGATTTAACGTTTAGAGAGAGATAGAGAGATCAACAGGCTATCGTGTGAATAAAATAAAATTAAATTGACTAGGCCGATGGTGATAAATTGTAGTAAAAACGACTATAGATGCTATGGATAATTAATATCAAAACAAATTTAGCGATGTAATATTATATCTGAAAATGCATCTTTTTATCGTTGTGCACAGTCTTGACGAGATTAGATTATAAAACTAATTATTACCCTCGTTAAATGTTGAAAACTGAAAAAGCATCGTCGGGAACAATATACAAAGTATTCAGGCAAAGCGTGCCGATTTAATAAATATTCCAATCTCCCTCGTTTTTATCTCCAATGCATTTCCCGTGCTATATATACTGTATATATTGAATATTACACCATTAATTGTTGTATATATTGTTCTATATATGGTGCGTTTTAGTTTGCACACAGATGATCAAAGCACTTGTCAAAATTCTCAAAAAAAAAGTTTCACCATGTCAAAGTTGCTGATAGTTCGTAGAAATTATTCACATCTCAGCTCTGCATGGAAGAGATTTAGCTCTTGGCTACTCATACACAATATTTCGTAAATATCCCCACAACCAGAAATTAACTGATCATTGACAAATCCGGGCTACGAGGAGTCCATTCCATAAGGACCTGATCTTCTAATCCAGTGATGAACCAAATTAGTATTTAGCATTTATCTAACAGCAAATGTCCAATGTATACAGAAGTACCATCATATTGGTATGATGAATATATTTTACACAATGACTACGAGAATAGTGACCAGTCTATGAAATTCTATTAGTTTCAGGGTAGTCCTATATCTGACTTCAATTGTGGCCACTCTTTCTGACTTATTAAAAGTTGCTATTTCCAAGAGGTGTGATTAAACTTTCCTTTGGATGATTTAGAAGTTCATTTAATCGATTATTGTGAGATTTTTATTTGGACAGCACACTTACAGGAGGTTTTATAAATCTTTTATTCCTCTCCCGTATACTTATCGCTGTAGAAGAGGGAGATTCTGTGTTGTATTCGTCCGTAAACCGTCGTCTATGCAACTTTCTCACAATCAGTAGAAAGGTCATATTGTACCTTGTTGGTGACCTAATTGTTCTTACAGGTTATGAATGCGCGTCCCTCAGATAATAAGAATTCCCATCTGTCAAACTAAGTTGGGTGGAGGTAGAAACCAACCAGAAGATTGACAGCAGATCCGGAATCGCACAAACAATGGACGTTTTTTTCTATTGGTTTTTACTATTTTTGCCTATACGCGGCTCATACCCTGCAAACAATAGTGAATCTGTTGACTCAAAAAATGAATCATGAAACCTAGGCAAACATGACACTCTTATTTTAAATATTTTAAAACATTTTAAAAATGAATCAAATGATTCATTTATTGCCGCATAACACACTTAATATTTTCTATACATAGAAGAGGAAATAGAACTACCAGAATGGGGCACAAGGATGTCAAGGTGTGAGGGAGAATTGTTGGATTCGAGCTCATATGATTCAAACACATTACACATCAAATTCCTCATTGATAATAAGAAAAATATTATCTACATATCTATATCATAAAACAAGAGACTGACTGAAAAACTCTGAGCCAAGCAGGTTCATTGAAGCAAAGAGAGAGATCAGCCAAGATAGGACCAAGAGAAGAGGCAACTCGTCAAATTGTTTGAACAATTTATTATTGAAAAACTGCACCAGAAGTAGCAAATTTCAAAAGGCTTTTAAAATGTTACAGGGGGGTATAATCTTTTCAGGTATTTCTCAAACATATTCGGTGTTCTTAGGAAAAATACATTCTGTATCTTTACCTTCTAACTGTAAAATTTTCAGTCCTGGATAAAACAATAGAGTTGGCTTCTAACTTGGTCTATGAGTCTGCGTGTGTGTTCTACCGGCCGGTTATTCGGGGGGCCGCGTGAGCAGCCCAACCACGCGTAGAAAATTCCTCACCCTAACCGGATCATGGCTCAGAAGAGAAAATGTCTGGAAAGGGGTCGAAAATGTGGGAGTGAAGGAGAAGAGTGGCAGGGCAGTGAAGGAGAAGGTGGGATATGGAGTCGTTGTCGTCCACGCACCTGTAGGGTACAAGCGGGCCAGGTAGGCTGTAGACAATGGGCTATGCCCCACCCGCAGCTAGTGAAGGGTGATCTCTTCCAGGCGAGCCGCTTGATACCAAGGGATTTTCCATTGCGGGTGCTCAGGCGGTGGTGAGCCGAATGGGGGTCCTGGAGATAGGCTGTGTGGTCGGCCTTTCTGGTGTGTCGGATAATACAGGCTTTGGCGGTGGAGATGTCTATGGGTTGCAGGGCCTGGTTCTGCTTCCCTCCTTCGCCGGCCAAGATATCAGCTGCCTCAGTGCCCTGCAGTCCGCAGTACTGGGCACCCACTGAAGAGTCAGTTGCCGATCCGCTGATTCAGTGAATCTTACTGTATATATATTTGTCAAGTTGTTGGTGGGTGTGTTTGTTTGTTTGTATGTTCTGAATGGGCGCCCGGACCATTGGTGCCAGCAACCCGAAACTTTAAATGGGTGACCCCCTCAACCCTGCGGGTAACATAGGGGGGGGGGGGCGAGGTCAAGGAGGCTAAAAACGGTGTGAAATGGCCGTTTCGTTTGGAAGGAAGCCTCCCACAGAAAATTACACCCGGATCGTTGGTGCCAGCGACCCGAAGCTTTGCATGGGTGACCCCCTCAACCCTGCACATATTAAGTCTTGTATGAAACTTTTTTCCAGACACACAGACCAACATAAATATCCTCTATAATGAATCGACACAATTAAGTATTAAATCAAATTTTGGAATGTAAGGAACGCAAATCTTCGTTAAAGTATGGGCCTAAATAAATGAATGTAAATGTAGCGCGTGTTCCATAAATAATAATTTTTCTATCAATCGCTTTAATTTTGCAATAGTTTTACATTGCACTGGCATTTTTCATACATTCGTTTTGATAAATTACAACTGTGCATGCGCGCAGTCATTGTTCAATTTATTCACACAATTCTATATCCACTGAAAGAGGAAAACATCATCTAATAGATAGCATGTTGCACACATCTAGAATACATAATCTGTGCTCAGCTAGATTAAAGAGTGTTTTCTGCCTCTCGCTATCAAGGGGGGGGGCAGA
Organism: Nematoplana nigrocapitula; assembly: GCA_032274565.1. Taxonomy (NCBI): domain Eukaryota; kingdom Metazoa; phylum Platyhelminthes; order Proseriata; family Nematoplanidae; genus Nematoplana; species Nematoplana nigrocapitula. The sequence continues at coordinate 7,848 of JAUYWV010121659.1, forward strand.
TAAATGAATGTTTTAAACAGCAGACAGGCAGGTGTCTTGACTGACACATAATCTGGACGCTTTCAGATTATACACTCTGCTTTCTCTCTCTAGAGAGAGATCTAAACAGACAGGCAGGCAGGCAGCAGCTGGTACACTGGACTGCCCGACATCGTTGTACATACAGATTCCCTTTGCTTAAAAAGGAGCGTAAAGTAGCTACAAAATTTTAAGACTAATTTTAAAAAATATTATAAATTTTAAGGTAATCTGAGATTATTAGATTATATTAGCGCTGCGCCCCTGCATACACACATTCAGTACATGTATAGTACCCCTAGAATATATGTGAATAGATAAACATAGATACTTTTATATAGAGAGATTAAATTGTGTGAAAATAATTATTTTAATTGAATAAGTGCTTGAAACATACTTTGCTGGAAAGATTTTAAGAGTGCTTCAAAATAGTTCTCCGAAAATTTCATTTTTTAAAATTATGTTGAAGCAGAAAATTCAACTTGACAAAAACATTCTTTTTAGAATAGTTTTCCTTTAATAACTTACAGCCATAAGATATTTCACTGTTTACGAAGAATAAGTATATCTAAAGAAATCTTATTCTACACTGATTTTGATAGAAATAATAACGCTAATGGTTTTTGAGATGTTTTCATTGTATTGTAAAGCATTATCAATCATTTTATGTGATCATTATATAAATTTATTGCGACGTATTTTGCCAAACATCCAGCAGAAAAATGGTAAAATTATACAGTCCATAGGCAAGTTAATATAATTTAAAACAGTGCAAAGTGAAACAGACACAAAGTGAAAAAGAGATATGCAAGTAGAAACCATACAGAGAAAAGTTTGAATGGTTAGTCTATACTCTCAAAAATACTAGAATTCTTGGACAATTGAGTTGGAGATAATTTTATATTCTGATTTAATGATCAAGTTATAAATGTATGGTGTTTCGTTTCTCGATGAGACATCCTTTGAAGCTTCAAATGCTTTTATACAGTTAATTATTCTATTTTCTGGTGGGTCGTTAGTGTTTTCGATCCTAGTAATTATTTTTTGGTTCGTTGAAAGTGCTCTAATTGTTGTGTCTTCATGGACGTCTTTACTTAAACTCTTATGTGAGATAACATACTTTACTGATGTTTTGAGAGAATTTTTATGATTTTATGATATTTCTCTAAGGTGGAAAGTGTGTGATATATATATATGTATAAAGTTAACTGTCATGTGGTTTTAAACAAAGCGTAGAGAGGCATAATAAATGATCAAACAATGTGACGGGGACCAATTTCTCAATAACTTAATTAGAATATTATAAGTCTGTTATGATATAGTGGCGTCGATTCCGGGGGGGGGGGGCGTCCCCCACCATTATTCTGGTTTGGGGGTGCTCATACAAATGGTCCTAGTAGTTTTTAAAATACATAATGATTTCGTCATTGCAGTTTTTATCGAGGCTGGGTCTGGCAATACGCGGCCACGAAATGGAATCCGGCAATTTTTTACTAGCTACTTCGCACTCGGAGTACTGTGTTCCTTCTGACGGCGCAGGGCCACCAACTTTATATTGCCAGACTACCCAAAAAATGAGCCGCTGAAGCTTCTCAGCGACAGCGTTCTACGATCAATAATCAAGACCATCAACACCGCCTTCATCCAGTTTGGCCTGAACGTGGATGGTATACTCAGGACTGCACATAGGTTGAGCAAGATGCAATCTGAAGATATTATCAGAACTTCTGACGTTGTCGATCTTGCTTTCACTGATCATTCTTGTGTTACTTGCGAATTATCTGTTGTTAAGGCTCGTACACCCTCCGCCAAGTTTTCATCTAGAAAATGGAAATCTCTAATATTCGATAACTTCAAACACGATCTTCTTTCATCTCATATTTCTAATACTGCATTTAATGGTACTGTTTCGTTTCTGAGCTCAGTGACATTTTCGATTCGGTTTGTTGTTCCTTAGTCGATGCCTCCTCTCTACTCGAATAGCGAAACCTCGTCCCTCTCCTCCTTGGTTTTCCCATGAAAATGTGTTGACGAAGAGAAAGCGTCGCCGGTTGGAGAAGATTTGGCGCAACTCAGGCAGTCAGGAAGATCGCAACAACTTCGTGTTGCAGCGTAACCTTGTTAAGTCGCTAGTTTTTAATTGTAAAAAAGTATTTTACTGTACGTTGATATCTGATAGCCGGTCTAATCCTAGTTCTCTCTGTTCCTCTCTTAAAACGCTTTTGTATAGTGGGCCTTCTTCTATTCTTTCTACTTTTGTGTCTTGTGCTGCTGGTGCTCAATCATTCTCTGAGTTTTTTTATTACAAAATCGCTCAAATTCGTCAGAATTTCCACCCTACTTGTTCTCCCCTTAAGTCAGCATCGTTACCTAATAATATTTATTTTACGGATTTTCCACCTATCACTGTAGGAAAAGTTGTCGCGACTCTTGCTTCTTCGAAGTCAAAGTCCTGCTTTCTGGATCCATCGCCTTCTTGGCTTGTCAAACAGCTCCGTGTTCAAGTTGCCCCTGCTATTTGTACATTGCCAATTCTTCTCTTGGTGATGGTATTGTTTCCTCTTCTTTGAAACGTGCGATCACAACTCCGTTAATAAAGAAATATGGTCTTGACAAGGAATCACTTTCTAACTATCGGCCTGTCTCTTCACTTCCCTTTGTGTCAAAACTCTTAGAAAAGTTTGTTGCCACTCGTATTAATTACTTTCTTAGTTCTAATAACCTTGTTCATGAGTTTCAGTCAGCGTATCGCCAACTTCATTCCACTGAAACTGCTCTTGTTAGGCTCCATAGCGATCTCTCTTCCTCGATGAACCAAGGTCAAATTTAGTGCGTCATTCTGCTTGATCTTAGCGCTGCTTTTAATACGGTATAGATCATCATATCCTCCTCAATCGCCTCCATCAACATTTTGGTTTTGGTGGCAAATTTGGTGAAAAGTTATCTGAGTTTTGTTCTTTTAACTTGCGGTGTTCCACAAGGTTCGGTTCTGGGCCCTCTTCTATACTTTCTGTACACTGCCCCTGTTTCCTACATTATCTATACCTATAATCTGAGTCATCAGATATACTCTGATGACACTTCTAATTATTTTTGCTTTAAAATTACGAATTGTAACTCTAGTTTAGATCTCCTTAATACTCGTTTATCTCATCTATACGACTGGTTTAATTGTAACATGCTTAAAGTCAACCCTGACAAGACTGATTTTTTTATTTCCGGGACTCCGATGAAGGTTGAACCTCTTTTGACACATCCATTCACCGTGTGTGGTGCGCCTATCACCCCCTCTCCGACGGTTATGAGCCTTGGCGTCACCTTCGACAGCACTCTTCGCTTCGATGCTCACATCCGTCGTCAGTGTAGGGCTGCCTACCTTTTCCTGCGCAACGTTCGGCTGATACGATATTTCATCACCGAAGATGATGCAAAGTTTGTCACCAACTCCTTCGTGTTCTCCAGGATGGACTACTGCAATGTTATCCTCAGCAGTTGCTCCTGTGAATTGATCCAATGATTGTATGGATCCAGAACTGTTGTGCCCCCATTGTGTATGGACTGCCTCGCTTTAGCCGCATTAGTGCCACTCTCATAGAGCTCTGCTGGCTACGAATACCCAAGCGCATATCGTTCAAGTTATGCTGCCTGGTTTTCAAGTGCCCGAACGGTCTGGCTCCGCACTACCTTGTCGATCTCATGGAAATAGCGCCTTCGTACACCATCGAAATCAATCTGCGCTCACAAGTGGTTCCAAGACTTCGGCAGCCCATATAGTCTAGGCAACGAACGGATTCATTTCACTAGAGGTTGGACAAAAATGTTATCAAAGCAATTCCTTCTGGAATAG
>JAUYWV010121670.1:0-11711 GCA_032274565.1 Nematoplana nigrocapitula
GATCTTTTCAGAGAATCCTGGCACCCAATGGGAGTAATACGAGAACATTCCAATAGCTCTCTTCAGACTGCCGGTATCTTTGGGAATTGGTAGCTCCAATAAAGACCGTGTTCTCTCAGGATCCGGGCGTATAGTTCCGTTTTCTATCGTTGAACCAAGAAGGTTTATGGACTTGGTGGAAAACACGCACTTGTCAGTGTTAAGAGTCAAGTTATACTTTCGTACCGCTTGCATGAATCGCTCTAAGTTCTGGTCATGTTCGGTCTGATCTTTTCCTCCTACGGTGACGTCATCGATGTAAGCGAAGGTGCCAGAGAGGTTCTCAGTCTTTATTATGTCGTCCATCACCCGCTGGAAGCATGAAACTCCATTAGTGACACCGAAGGGGATTCTACAAAACTGATATAAACGTCCATCGGCTTCGAAAGCGGTGTACTTCCGTTCGTCTTCTTTAATCTCTACTTGATGATAGGCACTTCGCAGATCCAACTTAGAGAATATCCTGTATTTAGCGACCTTTTCAACCATGGCATTTAAATTAGGAAGCGGGTAGGCATCAAGAAGAGTGTACTGGTTGATTGTTTGGGAATAGTCCACTACGAGCCGTTTCCTGTGTCGCTCATTTACAGTCACCAGAACTTGGGCCCTCCAAGGAGACTTACTAGGCTCAATCACCCCCTGTTCCAGGAGAGAATTGACTTCTTCCTTTATAAATTTGGAATCGCTTTCAGTGTAGCGTCGGGACTTTACAGCTACTGGTTTGCAGTTGGGCTTGAGATTGGCAAATAATTCGGGAGGAGGCACATTCGCAACGGCTACATGGCATACCTTCAATGTTGGTCTATTTCCACCAATGGGGATTTCCAAAGAACAATATTCAGAGATATTGCCATAGCGCAGTTACCAAGTTCATCACAGTCATTAAAGTATTGGTGAAGCTTTACATCCACATGTTTGAAGGTAATTATTTCATTACCATCTTGACTTTCCGTAGCGCAGTGTCGTACTTTTGGCGATAGTTGAACCCAGTTGGTACTGTGACAGTTTGGGCAATCACCAGGCCTCTGAGCAAGAAGTCAGACTATCTGAATAATCCAGTGGATATCGCGCTGCTTGCCTCCAGCAACTGCTACCCTGCTTTCACTTGCTAACTGGAGCTTTGGCTCTACAAAGTTATCTGCCCTTTGGAAAGTCGGTCTTATTTTTACTTTATGAGGTTTAGCTATCCCCCTCTTCATCTCACTGCGGTGAGATGGGGAGCCAGTTAAAAGTCTCCGACCATCCGACCATGGTACAAGTGGTACTGGTTTACAGTAGGTAAGACTACCGTTCCACATATTTTAATGGTTAAACTTACTCACTAACGAAGAAAGTGAAATCAGACACCAACATATTACCTGTCTCTAGCAGTTTCATTGACTGAAGTTTCTGAAGGCGTAGCGTGTAAAACCTCTTGTTCCGATTTGTTTCTGCGAAAATTCAAACAATCTTTAAATTAGAAATATCAACTTGCACATGCAATTTATTGAACTGTTATATCTATATTGATTAATAAGGGAACTTGTACCGGGATGTCGTTAATTTAATTTAGTCAAATTAATATTTTATATTTTCCAAAATAGAGTTTGGCCCACTTCAATTAAAAGAGATATTTAAAGAAGGTCAGTCACCGAACTGTTTGCTATTCTACCAATTTTAAAAAAATGCTCGAATACAATAATAGAGAATAATCGGTTACAAGACACGGTATAATGCCGCGAGATTATTCGCTGTCCCGAACTTTTGTGACAAATTAGAAACAATGTTGAAAGCCAAATGGTCTAAAGATCACCGTTGAGGATATTTAATAGCGAGACTGCTCAAAAACTCAAAAGAGATTGCAGAAAATGTTAATGAAAAATCAAGTGTATATACCATACAAGTCAGTTACACAAAGAATATACAAATGTAGTAATATATTACAATGGAATTGCAAGCTGTACTACGCATGGCATACAGTTAAACCAAAGATCCCACAATAGAAATCTGAGATATAAACTTAATGTAGTAACAGATATACTCTTTTATAAATATAAAAATAAAGTGATGCCTCTCTATGATCTGCTGCACAGCGTCCACCTTCAGGGTCCTCAGCAGCGCTTGACAGTTCGAGCATAACATTACGCTTATTGGTCTTTCCTCCTCAATAGCCTCTAGCGCCAGCCCCATCGCCACTGCCTCCGCCTCATACGATCTGCACAGCCTGCCGGCCGCTCTCCTCCTGACAATCTTCTCACCTCTCCACTCCGTAACGCATGCTGCCCCTCCATTTTTTAGACATCCCGTGCACTTGCAGTGGAACTGCTCACCGCAGCCCCCACACACCACCAGCCTACACCCACTCACCAGCCTGCCGCCACACACCACCGGCCTACACCCACTCACCAGCCTGCCCCCGCAACCGCTGCAAGACTGCCCCGGGTTCGACTCAACATTCCCGGCCAACATCACTCTCCGAGAGGAATAACCGGCCGGCGTGCTACTCCTCTTCCTCCAGAAAACGGCCCTGGCGGACGAGTCCCCACATCCCGAATTTCCTCCTTCTTTGAGTCTCCCAGAGTAGTCTGAGGTGACCTCCCGGCCGCGGGGAGGAATAGACTTGTTGCCTTTAGTTGTTCACCATGTGCAATGGTTCATACTTGTTTCAATTATTGTTCTCGTTTGTATCATTTATTATGCGCAATCATAGTCAATGTTAGCCTTTAAAACTAATAATAATAATCGTATCAAATTCTACACACAGTAGAGTAATCAATCTTCTAATCAATACTACATGTAGAAGTAAATCAAGACAATTCGGAGCATATTATGACTCCATTAATTAACAGTCCGTATATATCTGGTTACTCATTTGATATATGAGTCAATTCGACTTACGGTAACAAGTTCTGGTTCTAAGAGAAATAAAATTATTTTATATTATCGGTTTGTTTTGTACTCAGTCCAATTTAAATAACATTATTATATGTTTCGATATTGTGACACACAATGCAAATGTCACAGTCAGGACGAAACTGGTCGCGTACCAGAGTTGAGCCGGAAAGTTTGGTATCCACAGCCAGTCCCCTAGCCTAGGGAAAATGCATTATTTAGCATTTAAATAATTTACTTCTTTATAGATTACTTTCTTCTTGTGAGCAACAAACAAAAATTTAAAGTGGGTAAAATTCAGTTTTAGAAGAAAATTACATTCTGCGTATTCAAATTGGGACAAATATTGCGCATTAAAAATTATGATTTTGTAATTGCCCCTACTGCTAGTACGTCTACTTTGATTACAGTACCTATATGACAAGATCTATAAATAAATAAAACAATCTACTGTTCTACTTTTATATGCGGTTAGTTCATAATCGACACACAATTCAATACAAACATGGCAAATACTCTATCACTCTTTGGTTGTCTTTAGACTCGCGAATTCCTGTATCGGGCAAATCTTCGGAGTGATTTGATGATCCGTTGCTGTGCACTCTGAAATTAAAATATGTCATCAGCATCTAAAATTAGTTCATCGTCACACAATTAATTACGTAGATGACAACACGCCAATTGATCCTCCTTACTCTTTCTTGTTTTCGTTTCCGTCGGAAGAACAATGTTCACTCTCAGACAAATCAACGTGATGTTTAGATGGTTCTCCTTTATTCCTACAAGTATGCATGATACAAATGGTTGTAGACATTCTATCACAAGCGTACATAACAATATACATTTAACTGAGATAATTCCAAAGAGGTTGGAATAAGTATACTAGAACACACACGCTCATTTAAAGATAAATGATTTCCGTGTAATTTGATTGATTTCCCTTTCGGCCAATCAGATGCAACGATTTTCTGTCTTAAAAATAACATTAGAATTTAGTAGGCATCAACCCTCTTCGGTAGGCATGCAGGTTAGTGATTAATTTTCCAATACAATGATAGAACACATTCTCGTTTCAAATTGTCTGTTTTACAGTTTATAGCAGCAGCTAGTTGTCATTTTGCAAACCGAAAATTAATATGAGCCCTTCTGCGATTTTTACCTACTAAACACCCCCAAACCGAAATTACATGTTTTGGCACTCGTGTGTACTTTAGTTGATGCATTCAAACCTCTTTGGATAATTCGTAGTATGCTATCTATACTGCATGCAAAGAAATCGAGTAGTGTACCAGACATAAACTGCCGATGAAAATGTGTTATTCACAGGGTGATTAGAATACTTGTATATTCATGCTTCGTGGAGAGCAACAAGTAAACAAATTAATAAAATAAATCGATTGTTCTGCTTCTCTGCAATATGTTTCACGATTACGTTATATACAATTGAATCAGTACTGTAAATTTGGAGATATTGCGCGCAATGTGTTGCAACAATCAATCAATAATAATAAATGCAATACTTAGATTAGTCAGTGGTAATTTCACTGCGGCGTAAGTTGTTCTTTAACTCCACGAAATTTCATGCTGTAGAGATCGTATATTAACAAGAGCATGTGTAAAAATGACGTAAAGTCTCAAAAGAGTCAGAAAAGAATGGAAAATTAATTTTTATAAAAAACCCATATAGCGCGTATTACTCCCAGCCATTAAAAGGTTGCGTACCGAAAATTTCAGATCTCTCGGATTAATGGTCTAAGAGGAGATAGCGAACACACAACCACACATTTTGAAAGCTTTTTCCATTGTTTCACAATCAGAGAATAATAGATAATTAAATCATAATTATTCAATATATATGCTTGGCACGGAGTTACTGCTTCCAATGATTCTTTGGGTAATTTTAAAGTCATCTCGTATCAGAAAGAAGGTCCATCTTCCTATTAAGAAAGCGATTAAGGTTCAATATGAAAAGTCAACATAAAACATTTAGCGTGTTTCGATGATTTTGGATTTCTTAAGAATATTAAACGCGTCCGCTAGTTCGGAATGGAACCAATGAGATGTCACTTGGAAGCAATTTAAAGCTAATGCACCATTCTAATGGAAGTATTACAGGTCGCATATCAATAACAGATACCAGTGGCTCGTTGCATCTACGCGTGCAAGTGTTGTTATGAATAACCGACATTTGAGAATATTCGTAAATTGGAATTAGAAATCTAACTGATATTTATATAATCAAGAAATAACAACAATACTTTCTGTCTTCATACTCTTCCGCGTTGCATGCGCGAAATGAGAGTCGACGGCAAACTGACCAATCAGACGACGCTCTCAATGCCAGGAAAAAGCAATTAGAAGCATAAGATGTTAATGTGGCTGATTTGTTTAGTAAAATTAATGAATGTAGAATCTCATAACATTCTCTAAACTGTTCAAATGTGCTCTTTCCAACAAACTAAACATTATTTTGGTGTGTCATATGGTTACAGAGTAATTACAAAAATAAAAAGACATGTTTCGCTCATATACTGCGAATTTTACACACATAGGCAGGGGAATCTAAAATTGCATTGGATGTTCTCCGCCAGTCTTATTTTCCGCTCTCACTCGATAAGCGCCTGAGTAGTCATAAACGTGTCGTCTCTATCGTATTATATCTCTATGAGCTAGCCAGCCTGTGTGTGAGTGAGTGAATCAAGTCGTGTTTGCTGTATATTCATTAGTTGACAAATTAAATAAAAAATTTGAAAATGATTGATTCTGCATCCTTATTAATGTTCGATTGTTTTGGAATTGTTCTATATGTTTTATGATCAAGCTATGAATTGACGGCGGTGACGACGACGATGTACAAATATGACACATTTTGTTTGAATCAGTAAAGTAAATTTGGAGAGTTTCCGTATAATGTGTTACAACAATTCGGTCACTAAATCAATAATAAGAAATGCAATATGCCTGAAGTCAGTTTTCATTTTACTGCGACGTAAGGTGTTCTTTATCTCCATGAAATTTCAGTATGATCTCATATCAAGAACAGGAATGAAAGTGTTTTAGCTGTAGTATTGTACTCTCAAAAGGGCCTAATACGGACACTTAAAACGGAACCTGTGGCACCCATACGAAGGAAAATGAAAACCGCATGCATAGTGTATGTCCTGCCCCGCCATCCAAATGGTGATGCCCGATTTATGGTCTATGAGGAGATAGCGAGCACACACCCACACAGAAACAAATAATTTTGGGAAGCTCTTCATGTTACCACAAACCCTGAATTTTTTATTAATCTGCTGTATTCTACTCTCCATTGCTACATCTATCATATACACTGATTGAGAATGGTTTGTGAAATAATTCGAAACATCTCGTTACGATGTTTTATATTTTACTAAAATAGCAAGAGGGTAATTTATTTCTCTTTTGTATATTCCATTTTTTCGGTGTGACTGTTTCCGTGTCATCGAGCAAAGTTTTAATGAAACAAATTTTTATTTATTTTTTGTCCTCTCTCCCGTGGTTTACAGTAAAAGTGATACAAAAACATAGTTTTTTAGCTATACAATATCCGAAGACCGAACACAAAAATGGTACGGACACATGGAACATCGTCCAATTGATCGACTCCCATGGATGGATGGACAACGTGAAGGAAGCAGTTGGCGAACGAGATGGCTCCATCGTATTAACTGGCGCAAGCTCTCTGTTGGTTAGCGCTGTTTTCCATGTTTATTTTTGTATATCGTCGATTCGTGTAATTAACTCAAATTGTGTGCTTTTATCGATGTGTGTTACTAAGGTGCCCATCATTGACGGTGTCTCTGGACAGAATAGGAAGGGATTTAATAATAAATAAATAAATAATACAACTATTATATTCCTACAATTTTAGGGCAACCATCATAAAGCACTAAGCACTCCTCCTATACATAAAATGTGAATTCTAAATTCAATTTACTTCAATGTTTTCCAAAGACCTATTTACAAAATAGTTCACAATTTTTTTTTTCATAGAATACAAAATTTACTAAGACCTAATTGCTATTCAAAGTATGGACATCTAAAATACAAGAGCATATCGCATACCTTTTTCCAGTTGTCTGAGAATCATTGTGAGAGCAGCAGGGTTGGTCAATGCAATTGGAAGAGTTTTCTGTGTTTGTCACATCACTCAATTGTCTTTTTATCCTGGAAGAATGATCCATTTCTATTCCGAAATAATATAGGTAGCACTATATCTGGTTAAAAACAGGTAAATATTACAAACAATCAAAGCTGGTGATATCTTGTGCATCGCTAACAATTCTGAGTTCTATTTGCAATCTGTTTGATTGCTTGATTAGATTCATCTAACGTCATATCGGATATCGATTGACTTCAAATGCTTTTCACGCAAAATTAGACAACCTACTTGAATAGATCTGTCTCAGAAAACTGATTTAACGATTTTTATAAACAAGCAATGGTCCATCGCAGGATGGCATCGTGCATAAAGAAGATACAGATACTAATCTTATATATATTTGTCAAGTTGTCTGTCTGTCTGTTTGTATGTATGTATGTATGTTCCGGGTGGGCGGCCGGACCGTTGGTGCTAGCGACCCAAAATTTTGCATGAGTGACCCCCTCAACCCTGCCATCTTGTCTATCGTGTGTGGATTTTTATGTGGAAATTTAGATGTTTGTGTCATTATTCTCTCTATTTGACTCCTCTAATACGCACATCGCACATGAACACCAAAACATGGTCATGTGGGCACACCAAAATGATCTTAAACTCAATCTAAAGAAAACCTCGATTATCCCTGGAATTTCTTATGTAACTGAGTTAAATCTGCTAGGGTTAATTTTCTCCGAAGAACTCAAATGGAAATCAAACACTATCAACATCGTTAAAATTGCACCAAGACGCCTCTATGCCCTCAGAACACTGCGCCTTATCCTTCCTCTCGAAAAACTTTAAAAATCTACTTCGGCCTCATCCGGTCCATCATGGAATACTGTTCTCCGATATTCGTCGGTCTGTTAGCATCTGACTCGTCCTTTCTCGAAGCACTCTAACGTAGAGCACACAAAATCATCTGCCGACCCCAATGTGACTGCAGTGACTTCAAATCACTCGAGAGTAGACGAAAGGCTGCCGCCATAAAACTCTACTTGACATGTGCTCAGCCGAATAATCTCCTCTATCAAATGTGCCTAACTAAATCGGCCATCTCTATTAGATTCATAGAACCTCCCAGCCGCTCACAACGACGTCTCCTCTCATTTCCCCTCTTGTCACAACTTTTGTTAACAACCCAACGATAGATTGACTGATTTATCTACTTTCTCATGTTTTTCTTTTTTTGCAGACTCATCATACTGTTCCATGTACTCCCTCGATTCACTGTGTATCATATGTCCATTATTTCGTTAATTCGCTTTGCGATAGATTTGCTTACGTCTATACTGTCTATATTATTATTGAATGTATCAGTTATATGTGCTGATTCCCATTGCACAGTATATTTTCTCCAATAAAGTTATTTCTATTTTTTTTTATTTATTATCCTAGTCAAGAAGCCCCCCCCTTGCTGAATTGTCCTTGTTACTTACATATATGCTACTGTATTTCTAAGCACATCTTTACTGGAGCATTATTATCCTGTCTAAGGATATGTCCTATACTCTCTAGTTTTCTGTTTTGAATTATTTGGCTCCAAGGCTTCATATTGGACCTGATCTCTGTATTGCGAACCCGTTGGAACAATTTTATACCTGATGTACATATATGTCTTAAAAGCATCCTTTGAAAAGTGTCTATTTCAGTATCAACCAGTTTGTTACTGTACCAAAGTTCACAGTTGTAGAGAAAGATGGATTCAGTGAAAGCAATAAAAGTTCTAATTTTAATTTCTACGCTAATGTCTTTCCTAGTGATCAGATTTATACGATTTTTGCAGTTCTTCATGCCTTCATCATGCAGTATCTATAGCATTGAACCAAGATATTGGACTTTCTTCTACTCTGTGGAGTCTCTTTTTAACTTTTTAACTTCTGTTTTGTTTGCATTCACAGTTAGATCCTTTACAATCAACCTGGTTGATATTTCCTTTAATCTATATTATCAAGCAAGCTAAGTGATTCCTGCGTTCTTCGGTTGGCCGGTCGGTCCGTCGCGTACCTCCAGAACACGTCGTATGATTGGTCAGTTTGCTGACAGAGAGAGAGAGAGTGCGCGCAACTTGATTCACTGACTCACTCGCACACAGGCTGGTTAGTTGGCTTAAAGCTGTACACAGTCAGCCTAGCCGATCTATTGATTTTCTCTGTCGACTCACATTTACTCTGGAGTAATCTGTCTCGCATTGAACCCAACGGCGCTGCGCTATAGGTCATAGGCGGAGTTTATCTGTGCGTGACTCACGTTCAAGCGCGAACTCCGGCAGTGATGATGTCATTAACATGGGCGCCCACAGACATACGCAATGTACGCATTTCGTACATTTTATTATTATACATTAAAAAATTAAAACTGTAAAATAATTTGTATACTGTACTAAAATCATGTAGGTGAAAGGGGTCTAGGGTGCCCCGGCATGAAATATTCAACATCAAATACTGAGCAGGTAGCCATGTTGTTAAGATATGTTTCAAAAACATTTGAAGTTGAGGAACAGTTCATTTCTTTTGTTAGCACACGTACCACAACAGGAGAAGCATTAACTCAAATAATTTTGAACTCACTCCACGAATTAGGTTTAGATCCTGAAAATATTATAGGGCAAAGGCTATGATGGTGCAGGAAATATGAGTGGCCACATTAGAGGTGTTCAGGCAAGAATATTGGAATGTTTCCAATCAGCACAATATGTTCATTGCAGAAGCCATAACCTCAACCTAGCCATTTGTCACAGCACGTTTCAATTAGAAGCATTTATATAACCTTAGAACAAGTCCTCTATACTTCCTGACTGTTTCACCAAAAAGAACGCAAGCATATATGGACGTTGCAGGTGATGATGGGCAACATTTGAGCAGGTTTCGTGCAAACCAATGGTCTGCCCATTACTCTTGTGTAGTTAAAGTCATAAAACACTTTTCATCTATACTCGAAACACTGGATCTCTTAAGAAACTAGAAAGAGACAACAATACGGCTATAGTTCAGCTAATTCATTTTTCACTCAATGAATACCTTTGAATTTGTTATGCAATAACGATATGCAAATATCTATTGCAATATTTGGAATCACTAACATTGTCATTGCAAAGCGAACAATGTGATTTAGTACGAGCTAGCATTCATGCAAATAAATCGGTTGCTGATTTGTTAAGTCAGAAAAGAAATGATGAATTTTATGGTGAAATTTGGACTACTTCAGTCTAACTGGCGAATTCTCAAAACATTGATGTGAAGATGACAAGAGTAGTTGGTCGACAAACTCAGCGTCAAATACACCGGCTGAAACTCTAAAAGAATATTTGCGCTTGAACGCATACCTCCCATTTATTGATTTTCTAATCAACTAAAAAAAGAACGGTTAGTAGCTCCTCTACCTGGACTAAAGGCACAATTAATATTTGTTGCCATTGTACATTGATAATATGACAGAAGACATTTGGAATAGCATCAAGAAAGAATATGAACAGTTTCTACCTGATATGGCATCCATCAATGGCAAGTTTGGATTACGGAAAAAATCGATTCGAAGTGGCATGATATCTAACAATGATTTATCAACTTCATTGAAATATTCATTTCAACTTTTTTCCAACATTCATTCTATTTTGAAAGTCTTGCTTACCATACCAGTGTCCACTTTCAGTCTTCCACAGTAGAATGAGCTTTCAGTTCCTTGAGAATGTTAAAAATATATCTGCGAAACTCAATGACCGATTCACGCCTTTCAGGATTGGCATTGATGTTTTTACAAAAGGATCATGCAATCGACGTTGACAAGGTTTTAAAAGAGTTTGATGCATCAGGCCGTCGTTGTATCTTACTATCTCTTTTGACATTGCACATTTACACTCAGTTTGTTTATCTTTTTCTGTGCATTATAATTTTACCATGAATGACAACATACTGTATATGTCGCATTTAACAACGAAATTGTCTCTATTCATGATAGTCACTTTCATAGTTGCATCAATTATACCATTGTATTGGATATAGTTAATTACCTATATTAACATTAGTAGTTTAGAATTTCCTATATTATACTTCTGTATTACCTATTAAGGGCCAAACAATACCTGCAGGTATAATTTTCTAATGTTTATCTATAGAAGACCCTTTTCAGTTTCCTCTTAAATAAAATAGGCAGTTATTGCATATAAAGATCATGTTGTATACATATGTTATATATATTTGTCAAGTTGTCTGTCTGTCTGTATGTATGTACAGTATGTATGTATGTGTGTTCCGGGTGATCAGCCGTACCGTTGGTGCCAGCGACCCGAAACTTTGCATGGGTGACCCCCTCAGACCTGTGGGTAACATAAGGGGATAGGTCGACCTCCGAGGTCGGGGTCAAGGTAAAGGGGTCAGGGTCGAGGTCAAGGAGGATAAAAACGGTGTGAAATGACCGATTCGGGCAGAAGGCGGCCGGACCGTTAGTGCCAGCGACCCGAAACTTTGCATGGTTTACCCCTCAACCCTGCGGGTAACATAGGGGGGAATATGCCGACTCCGAGGTCGGGGTCAAGGTAAAAAAAGAGTAGAGGTCAAGGATGCTATAAACAGTGTGAAATGGCCGTTTCGGGCAGAAGGCGGCCGGACCGTTGGTGCCAGCGACCCGAAACTTTGCATGGTTG
>JAUYWV010121681.1:0-11711 GCA_032274565.1 Nematoplana nigrocapitula
ACATAGAAACTAAGAAGAAAATTGTCAAATCAATAATATGGTGTGTAGCCCTGTATGGATCAGAAACATGGACTCTCCAAGAAAGTGATAAGAAAAAGATAGAAGCATTCGAAATGTGGATATGGAGACGAATGCAGAGAATATTATGGCAGGATGGGAAGACCAACGAAAAAGTATTAGAAGAGATAAAAGAAAAACGTTATTTACTTCAGACTATATTGCATCGGAAGAAGAACTTGATAGGTCACATCTTAAGAAAAGACAACCTAATGAAAATAATCATCAAAGTACGATTTCGTGGCAAACATGGACGAGGAAAGCCAAGAAAAGGCATGCTAACTGAATCAAATACAGATTGATATAAAAATCTTAAAGATAAAGCAGAAAATGGAACGGAGTGGAGAAAACGTGAATCTGCTAAAAGCAGAACACTCGATTGTTAGATAGGCTGCGGTGATTAACAGAGGTGGTCCTAATTTAACCAAAGGCCCAACTTTCACAGACACTACACGCATGCCCAAGGCTAACCAAGATGTCCCGAAGCCTTGTGTAATCGTATCACCTCCAGGGTGGCCCCCAGGACACCGTGCACGTTCCCAAAAGAGTAACTAAATGAATACCATTCAATGTGTACTACACGTTTTTTGGGTTGATTTGTTATTTTTGTTATTAAAAAAAGTTTTTATGTACGATTCGGAATACTTAGTATGTTTATTGGTGAATTTTTGCAGAAAGTTTCCAATTATATGTGTAGAGAATTTGCAGTTTATGTAGGATTGAAAACACACTTTGTAAATCATCAAACTTCCAGATAATTCGCATCTAGAACTGCCCATGATCAATCCCTCTCTCTGTGCAGATATCTGGGTGCTAATGAGATCACTGTGGTAGAAGGTTTGACCAGTTTGCAAGCTCTCCAGGAGTTGCATATGGAGAACCAGCGACTTCTTCCGGGAGAAAAACTCCTCTTCGACCCCAGATCCATTTTGGCACTCAGTGTAAGTTGTCTGTTCGATAATATTGTAGCTATTGCATAATACTGTAGTTATTGCATCACTGTAGCTATTGTATCACTGTAGCTATTGCATGGTACTGTAGTTATTGCATCACTGTAGCTATTACGTCATACGGTGGCTATTGTATCATACTGTAGCTATTGTGTCATACTGTAGCTCTTGTATCATATTGTAGCTATTGCGTCATACTGTAGCTATTGCGGCACACTAGCTATTGCATCATACTGCAGCTATTGCGGCACACTAGCTATTGTATCATACTGCAGCTATTGCGTCATACTGTAGCTATTGCGTCATACTGTAGCTATTGTATCATACTGCAGCTATTGCGTCATACTGTAGCTATTGTATCATACTGTAGCAGTTGCGTCATACTGTAGCTATTGTATCATACTGCAGCTATTGCGTCATACTGTAGCTATTGTATCATACTGTGGCTATTGCGTCATACTGTAACTATTGCGTCATACTGTAGCTATTGCATCAGTCTGCTCATGTTTTTGTGTAGAACATCTTCATATCTTCTTCTTCCGTAACTGCACAGTTGACAGGTGTGACTCCACTTTGGCACTGGTTTCGGAAGCAATATTACACCAACCTTATCTTCGGCTCCCATAAAAAAATATTTTTCCATAGATAAATGGGGGACAAATTTTCTTCTGAGTCGAAGGTTTGGCGAACACATCCCCACAGCCAGACTCTATGTGGGTCCTTGTGCTGGTTTGTGGGAATGTGGGTGCATGTGAAGAGTTTCATTAGTTTTGGAAAGGCATGTTGCAAATGTTTACCGAAAATCTGTATAATCACACTGCGACTACGAAGCAAACTCCCCTCTGTCCGGGCCTTTGTCCTAAATTGAAGTCTTGTTGATGAGCTGGCTGGGTGGAGGTGCGCCAGTGTTGCCTCTTGTTCTACTACTACCCGTCCATCATATTTGCACCACCCCCGACCTGCAGACCTGCCTGCAAATCCTCAACGTGTCGGGCAACCGGTTGGACAGTCTCCGCG
The DNA here is from genome assembly GCA_032274565.1 of Nematoplana nigrocapitula. Classification (NCBI taxonomy): domain Eukaryota; kingdom Metazoa; phylum Platyhelminthes; order Proseriata; family Nematoplanidae; genus Nematoplana; species Nematoplana nigrocapitula. Next base: position 2,025 of record JAUYWV010121681.1, read on the forward strand.
ATATCCAGCCCCTGGTCAACCTCACTCAACTCCTGTCGGCTGACAACCAGCTGGATAGCATGAAAGAGCTCTCCCAATGCATGACCACCTGGCGTCAGCTGAGCAGACTGGAACTGGCCGGCAACCCCATGTGCCACAAACCCAAGTTCAGGGATCGGGTGATTGTCATGGCGCATAACCTGGGTGAGTGCTCGCACCAACACAGTCGATCTGTGAGCGGCAAATTCAATAATGGGATGAAATTTGGTCAGTGGTGATTTCATTGGGGTATATTCCAAGGATTTAATTCTGTTTTCCCCTGGGCAGAAATTCTCGATTCCAAAGAAATTCACTCGACATCGCGCCAGTTCCTGATGAATTGGAAAGCCTCCAAAGAAGCCGTGAAGAAGCGGAGGGATTCTTCACCTACAAAAAGTATTGATTAACTACTGATTGTTCGATTTTGCGATTGCCGTGGAATGTGCGGCCAATGCTCTTCTCATTCATTGTATTTTTTCAGTCGGCTTGCAGGCCAATGGGAGCTTGCCACCTCTCCCGGGAATGGACCAATCACAAGCCTTCGCGATGCCTGGTAATCCAATTGATATTTGACGAACTACTGTGATTTGATTTTAACGTCATTCTAGAAAAACTCCTAATCTCAGCACTGAATTGAACAAAGAGGGTTCAAAGTAGTTTATAGTTTGAAATTTTTAAAAGAACGCAGAGAGAGAGAGAGTAGAAGATTCCTCCTCAATCTCTAGGAGCGATGTTTCTATGCTCAAATCTGTCTGATAATAACGTTAGAGAATTGGTTTCATCCATTTAAAATTGATATTTGTATTAGAATAGGGCAAGTATGCATATTACTTATATTTTAAATAGTAGAATGACTAGTTTATTTCACTCATTTGTTTGGAAATTTTCAACCGGCATTTATAAGGCGAACTTACTGCAACTATAAATAGTAACAATGATAGAACACTTTTTCGTTTCATTTTGTTTGTTTGTACAGTTTACTCTAGAGGGTCGATTAGAGGAATTCCAGTGAACAGACAAGAAAATGCATGTTCTATTTATAACTCCGACCATGCATGCGCCTCAGTCTGTGATCGATCAATCACTTAATATGATTGACTTAAACATGATTGAAATTATAGTGTGTTGAGTTATAGATGTGATTGTGTTTTTCCTTGTCTAGGGCTGCACAAGAAACAATTCCACGACGTCCTTGCGAAAACCACAGTGGAAACGCCCAGTCGTGGGCCAAGGTGAGATTCGATCTGACACTCAGATTGTAGAGATAGAGATTCATGCGACCTTTAATTTGATAATAGCCTCTATATAGTCGCTAGTTCAGGAATATTCTTGAATTAGCTGACTAGTTTAAACAAATGACGTCATTTGCTAAACGTCAAACGTTTAGGAGTATTTAGTCCAAGGTTTAGGGGGAATTTAATCCAGCGCGCGATCTCTTTACATACTTCTTTACAAACTGTCGGCTACATACTGTATGTAGCCTCTTCATGTCCGTTTGCGAATTGACTGCGTACTGTATACTACTGTACAGCTATGACGTCAGTGGATGACCTTGACCTACTTGTTCCTACAGAGTTGCCCGAGGGTATCGCAGCGCTGTCCAACCTCTGCAGATGTCTTCGCAGGGTGAACTAACTATGTATAAATGCACCTAATAAATATATGAAACTCGGGCTTGCACAAACCATTCTCGCTTGCCAGTTTCCACTATCAATACCCTCCCTGATTCGCAGCGTTTCGTCTAAATTCACTGCCACTTGGAGTAAACAGACTACTGCTAATCTACACTACAGCACTGAATCATAAAACATGTCGCCGAAGAATCTATCATTTTGAAATTATTTAAAAAATTATAAAGTTGACGGAGTGATTGCAATTCACGACAAAATGTCAAAGACAAGAAAATCAACTATAATGGATGACCAGTCACGGGCTGTCAAGAACAATGAGGAGTGCATCGAAACGAAGAAACAATTGAAAAACGCACTGCTCGCCTTTAACGGCATCTGCGCGGCAAGATCCCGCGAACACGACTGCGAAACTATATCGTACAGCGCGCTGCCCGTCATCAAACAAAGCCACGCCGGTTCTATTTTCAAGGACCTTTTATGCGATCTGTAATGCTTCCTTGGAAATGGTGGCAGCATGTATGGAAAGTGATATTTCTATGGTTATATTCCGTGCTAGCGAACTATGTTTTTCATCCATATCTGCAATGAGGTATAATAATAGAGAATAGTATTTTGTTTTTATAAATGAATTGTTTATACATTGTCTCTATTTATTATTGCTTTGATATTCAAAGATCTGTGTCTCCTCTCATCTCTTTTCCCAACACCGGTGTTCCTGATGTGGTGGATTCATCTATTTTCGGGGTACCTACACTCTACTATCTGATTTGTGCCTGTAGCTATTGGACTAGCGGTAGCAGTGGTAGCAGTGACCGAAGTGACTAACGAGACATTTCCTCTCACACACACCACCCCCTCTTCGCGTGACCTCCACCCCCCCCCTCTTCGATAGTTGATCGTTGTTGGTACAGGTAATTAAAGGCGTATTTACATCGGGCGTGTAGAGGCTGTTTATGTAGTACACATGTGTGTATGTGTGGATGTATACATCCAACTATTGCTAGTACACAATCTCCGAAATGTCGCGACAGTTGATTGGGCACCGCGTGGGCGTGGAGTACTCATGTACCTACATAACTCTTCCTACACTCACCCTCCCCATGTATGAAAAACCACAATGAAAGGGAAGCCGTTGACCGCAAATCAGTCGCAATTTAGTATGATGAGCTTATTCTGAAGCAATTGTTTGAATAATTGCACATCACATATCTTAAAAACCACCGAAGCCTGAATGGAACCATGACAAATGCTTCAGAATGGGAAATCTATAGGAATGGATATACACGGGGATGTGAACAGAAAATACACTGGAGATACATGGAGATTTCCAACGTGTAGTACATTTAGTGGGATGTAGTACATTTCAAGTTGTGTAGCTACATAAAAATGATAGTGTACTACATTTTTTTGTTTCTACACCTCGGATGTAAACGCGGTTTACTTGGTTGTCGGTTTTAATCAATCATGTAGTTGACAATGGTATAGATAACACCCTCTACGGTGCGTGGTAGTTGTCAATGGTACAGATAGCACCCTCTACGGTACGTGGTAGTTGTCAATGGTACAGATAGCACCCTCTATGGTGCGTGGTAGTTGTCAATGGTATAGATAACACCCTCTACGGTGCGTGGTAGTTTTCAATGGTACAGATAGCACCCTCTATGGTGCGTGGTAGTTGTCAATGGTATAGATAACACCCTCTACGGTGCATCGAGACGCCGCTTCTTCCTGGTTCAACTAATTCTACTTCCGGTTGCTGGTTGACAATTCATTTAACCGCTAATCGTCGCTTTTTTCAGCCGCCAGGGGTAGTTGTACACATTCTGACAATTCTCATCTGCACCTCACCATAATATGTACGTACGAACAGTGTAGGTAGTAAGAGCTAGCTTACTACTGGGACACATTTCTTTACCGCCTGTAAGAGTAGTAGAAGAAATTCTGGCTCTAGAGTGCCCTCTTTTTTTCTTCCCCCTTCCCCCTCGCCGCTGTCGCGTCTATAGAACGATGGTAATCCGACGTGCTTTTTGGAAGGTGGGTTGCTCTTAAGCCAGAGCTTCTCCTACTACTCGCACTATTTAAGTGGTTAGTGGGTCCATTGGTGGCCCACGAGAAGCTGCCATTTTGATTCAGTTTAGCAATGGTCGACAAAGCTATCATATGCTAATTACTGTAAGAAGGGTCGTCTTCTATAAACTGCTTCACTAATTTCTTCTTATAATCTCTTCTTAGTTGCCACCATGCACGTTTTCGTGTTTCAGCCTGAATACCTTCCCGTGTCCAATGTTAGGCTGCCGAGAGCGCCACACCAGCAGGTGTTTCATCAGGTGATGCTTCTGAAGCATCTTCATTGATTCGTTCTATATTCACTCTCATCCAAATGTTTTATATACACTATATAATAAGAACATGTAATATCTCATATTCAGTTGATTGTATCACAAACCGGCCTGAATTCTTGTTATTCACTTATTTTCACCCTCGTAATTATACAGACTTCACAGAGTCTGAATACCCTTTGTGAGCAATCCAATAGCAACTTGAACGCGTATATAACTGAGCCAGAGAGATCTCGTCGAGTCTGGAGAAAGAGAGTGCAGGGTTTGTGGGACTGTTGGAAGTGCAGGCTCTGTGGGTCGCGCAGTGGGGATCTGTTAGGTAGGTGCGGGAGTCGAAGAGGCTGTGGGCATAGCTGAACTCAACTAGGTCGGCCTTTCCTATAGCTTCGTTGTCGGCCTCATCGATCCCTCTCAAGCAACTAGTGGCCCGGGACCCACTCGATGCGCTACTGAGAGATCGTATTACACTCTGTTTTAGAGGTAACATTCTGCTGAAGAGCGTATATCCGTTGTTGCCAGAGAGAGTCAATACAATTTATTTTACCAGGAGTAGTTTGTATGGTATTCTACATTTTCCCACTTTATGCATGGTACAGCCTCCCAGCTTTGATCGGCACGTCACCTATTCATTCCTGTACAACCTCGAGTCGATAACGTAAACCGTCCTGTTTCCTAGAATTGAAAAAATTGTTTGTTTTTTATTGCTTGATTTGTGTTATTTGTGTTATTTGCTTTGTAAAAAATGTCTGCTGATTTAAAATGTCAGTCACTTTAGAATTGTAGATCTAATGAGTTTATTTCTAGCAATCAATAGACATTAGGTATGTCTATAAACATAATTGAGATCTAATGAGTTTATTTCTAGCAATCAATAGACATTAGGTATGTCTATAAACATAATTGAGATCTAATGAGTTGATTTCTAGCAAATAATAGACATTAGGTATGTCTATAAACATAATTGTAGATCTAATGAGTTTATTTCTAGCAATCAATAGACATTAGGTATGTCTATAAACATAATTGAATCTTGTTCTTAATGTAGCCTAGCCAATTGAGAGATCCCTTATAGGTACATCTTCGTGCAGTCTTCGTTGTGGGGAATATTTCTGATTATTATAATAAAATTCATTAATTAAAACAACTGGCAATACGAAAGCGAAACAGATAAGACAGTCAATTGAACACCATTTTAGCCTTTTACGGTATGTGCAAAAAGAGTCCATCCGAGTGAAATCAATTTACAAATACTGATCTGTGATGCTCACACTGTAACCCCAAGCCAATTTCAAATCAAGAGTGCTTCGGGACAATGAATGAGGTCACAATCAGGCTGAAGTAAAAGCTTAACCTCGAGAAAAGTTTTAAAAAAGAAAAACAATTTAAGGTCATAGCTAATGAATTTGTGTATTCAACTTTTCAAAGAGTGTGATCAGAATCAGTATTAAGATTTTATTGATTAAGACTGAGAAATTGCCTTTGACTAATTTCCTAAATAATGATGATGTATATCTGTTTTTCCTAAGGTTTTTTATTAACTGTTCTAACTCTGTTTTATTTAGTTTCATGTCGTTTGTTTTAATTGAGCAATTTTGTTATTCTTTATTTGTAAATCTTTAAATAATTATGAATCACTTTAGAATGGAATTATTCTGACAACACTTTACCTATGTATAATTTATTTACATTGGTAGAGAACAGTTTATAACGCTCATATAGATAAGTATACACAGTAGATGAAGTTTTGGAGATCATGCAGTTTATATACCGGCTTCAAATTTGCCGCTATGGATTCACATTTTTTGATTGGTCAGTCAATGGCGGTAAATTTGAATTGAAGTGGTCCATTTGTATGAAAAGCAAATGGATATTGAAAGTTGATTTTGATGTTTAACAGGAGACTTTCATACAATTTCAATTGATACAACGAAATAAAAATAATGTATGAATGATTTACTGTATATTCCAAAAAGCAGCAACTAATATTTCCAATAGAGTAAGTAGCAAAGAGTGTCCAAAGATATAGGAAACAAAATTTTAGAATTAGGAACAAGTATTCGGTATACAATAAACGAATGAGCAATGGATAGAAGAGAGAGACTTCCCGATTTCTAAGAGCACGTACGGGCAGTTTCGGGCTTTCTATCTGTGTTCCTTAATTGTTTCCTCAGCGTGTTATATGGAAGGTTTGTTTGCTTATATTACACTAATTTGCAGTTTATGTTTTGTTTTCTAGCTGAGTGTAGATACATTCGAATTTAATTTTGACTTGATGCTGATGCCTCATGTAAGGTGAAAACATGTTACTTTCCTGATTTTATGGTGTGCGATCGTGCAGTCGTGTTTTCCTGTGCCCTCGTCTCGTTAGGATTCAGTGATTTCCCATTGATGAGATTGACTTATCGTCATGTTTAGCGTTCTCTTGACTATATGAGGCTATAAATATTCGGTACAGTAATGACATTCGTGTATCGAAGGTTAGAAAAGAAAGTGGAGAGTTAAGCTTAGGTTTATGAAAAGCCGTGCTCCAGCCAATTGCATGTGAGATATTTACCATAAATGCTAGAATGACATGAAAATGATTGAATCGAAAAAGTGGCGTTGGATAAGTGAAAATCGGTAGCCATTCATTTTTTGTTAATAGTTTTATTCTTCATTTTATTCTTCAACTTCGATGCCCTAACGTATCTTATAAGTATTTATTGACCGATATGTCCATATATTTTCTATTGTCGTAATTTTAAATTCATTTCACACATGTTTTATGCTAATCTTTTGTTTTGTTTATTATCCTTTTGTTTTTCTAGTCGGTCAGCCTACGTTAGAATGCAGAAAGACAGGTGAGTGCCCTGCCAAGGTGTTCAAATTGTGGTTTTAAACTATTTTAAAAAAGGAATACCTCAGGGATGTACATTGTGACCAGGTCTTTTCGACACGTTTTACGTTCTGACACCTGGCACTAAGACTAGTGGCTTTCACAGAGACAAACATGTAAATGGCGCATTTTAAGCAAAGTCTTACAGAAAACGAGTGCTGTTTGCAATGAGAGACGAAAAGGATCGTCCAATTCTCCAGTACTACTGGTTCTTCGGGTGGTTCAGCAGTAGTCTCACCCTCTGTCAGGCGATGCTTAAATTGAGTCATTTCTTTGTCACTGTCCAGCTGGTCTCGCATTCCACTCTGCTGTATGCAGTGATGCAGTAGTACAGTATTCTATTTCAGCAAGAAAGTACTACAATTTCAGACAGTGTATTTTGTCATCGAATAATTTATTGTTTTCAATCACTGTCTATGTGTATACATTTCAGATTTGAGCACTTAAGGAAAAAGTGAAATATGTCTAAAATGGTATCAGTATTGTTAATTCTGGCGTGGAAATTGAGTCCGTAGTTTGCTAATACGACCGGAAGTAACTGTAAAGTCCCGTAGACATGCACGCATCTCATATGCAGTTCATTTGGTTTTATCTTTCAACTGCATGCAGTCTCTCCTTCGTTTTCTAACGCGCAGTTTGTTGACATTCTACTGATCAAAAATGGAAACCGTTAGTCTACAAGGTCACCGTCATTGGCAGTCAGGCTCCCCAACCGTCCCACCCCATTCCTTTAAGTCATCCATCCAGACTCTTCTCTGTTTTCCTCTCACTAACTCACTCATGCCTTCTTCATTCCAATCCTATCTGAATTTTATTTTTTACGTTTTTCTTGTTTGGGTGTCATCTTCTTCCCAGAAGGCTGACTACCGTGGATCGCCAAACCTATCAGTCCTGCGCCGCTCGTACAGCTTCCTTGCATGTGATGCTCATTCACTTCGTTACGTCTTTGGTTCCCTTGTTTTACTCGGTTTTGCGACATCCATAAAAGAGTCTACATCGTCCCCTGCCATTCTTTTTCCTTGACGTACTCCTTTGTCATTTTCTGTTTCCAGCTGACGTTAAGCAGTCTTCAGAAACATTTCGTCGTTGTTGAACTTCGCCATGCCGCTGGTCCCCACCTATTCGTCTCTGTGATCACTATACTCCAAGATATTTGCTCCTTCCAACTTGTTCCAGTCTGGCTTGTTTCGCGGTGATGTTATTGCATTGCTTTTCTGGGTGCTATTTTTCATTTCGAACGTCTTTACTGGCCTTTATAATCTCTTTGTGGTGATTTCTGGCAGATTATTCGCGTTTAAAGAAAATAAATCGTTGTTATCTGTTTAGTGTGAATTGTTAATGTTCTCTTCAACGCATCTACGTACAGCTTCTCAGTCATCATTTTTCATCTATACAGGGAATATCAGTGGTAACAGCATCACTTCCTAAGACATCGCCAGATATACCCCTACGTCGAGTTGAAGTGATGGTTGTCATTTTTGTCTTTACTGTCATTCAAATTGACACACTACAGTGTGGTGAACTATTGTTGAATGATTTAACCATCGATATATGTAGAAGAATAGATTGCCTAGATCGGGTGGTTGAGCTGCACTTCATGTGGACGCTGTCATTTGTTGCATTTGGAACTCTTCTTCTTGTTCACACCACGCCTTCGTCCTCCGTCCTCTAAGATGTTGGCGGGTCTGGGCGGTCTCGTTTCACCTTCCTGAAAATGCCGCTGTTGTTCTTGGCTCGTTGAGACGTCGACAGTGTGCTCCCATAACCGGGCTCTTGCGCTGTCCCATCTAGGCCGCGGGAACAGTAGGTGTTCCACAGTCTCCTCTTCTCCATACGTCTCTCTCAGGGCCATCTACAGCGTGTAAACTCCGTCAAATGCCCCAGCGCCCATATATGAAGTGCAGCTCAACCGATAGATTGCTAATTGATCTTGTATTTATTCAATCGATATCTCTATATAGATTTAACGGGGTTGTTTTGGGGGGTTTCTTTTCGCGTGGAGTGTGGTGGTGTGATTGGGTCGGTTTAAAGCAGCAATGCGATGATAATTAGTTCATTAGAGGGTTTTTTCTTGGTATGCGTGTCATTTAATTAACCGTATTGATAGCTCGATTGATGTTTATTGGTGTTATGATTTGGTTTTAAATAACCGCGTTGAACACGAGTGCGCTTGCTTGATTTTCATTGTTTGATACACGCGGGGAGTGATTTCATTGGTCGACATACATTAAAGATAGTCAGCTATACGTGTAGAAGGTTTCGTCAGAATTTAAATGTGCCGCACTGCAGGTGCACACCTATGGTAATTTAACTGTTATATTAAAACAACATTATTGATACGAAAGAAAAGCCGTGGAATCTGTGATCAGCAGCTAGGAGCTAGATGGTGTACGTTTTCCCGAGGTTCAAAGTTCGAGGCAGAGGTACGTATCAGATATACGAAGGCAATCTGTTCCTATGCTAATGGAGAAAATATATGATGAAGGAAACGTTTAGTGAATTCATGAGAGGAAGACCGAGAAGAGGCTGAGTGGATGACTTGAAGGAGTGGAGTGGAGAAGACATGAGTGAATTAGTGAGAGGAAGACCTAGAAGAGGCTGAGTGGATGACTTGAAGGATTGGAGTGGAGAAGACATGAGTGAATTAGTGAGAGGAAGATCTAGAAGAGACTGAGTTTATGACTTAAAGGATTAGAGTGGAGGGGACATGAGTGAATTCATTAGAGGAAGACCTAGAAGTATCTGGATGGATGACTTGAAGGATTGGAGTGGAGAAGACATGAGTGAATTAGTGAGAGGAAGATCTAGAAGAGACTGAGTTTAT
>JAUYWV010121692.1:0-11710 GCA_032274565.1 Nematoplana nigrocapitula
AGGGCCCTTTCCTACTATGGGCCGCTACCAACAGAGGGTCCCTTTCCTACTATGGGCCGCTACCAACAGAGGGGCCTTTCCTACTATGGGCCTCTGCCAACAGAGATGACCCTTTACTACTATGGACCTCTTCCAACAGAGGGCCCCTTTCCTATTTTGGGCCGCTACCAACAGAGAAGACCCCTTTCCTACTATGGGCCTCTTCCAACAGAGGACCACCTTCCCTACTATGGGCCTCTTCCAACAGAGATGACCCCTTTCCTACTATGGGCCTCTTCCAACAGAGGACCCCCTTTACTACTATGGGCCGCTACCAACAGAGGGCCGCTTTCCTACTATGGGTTTCTTCTAACAGGGCCCACTGAAGCTGTGCCGGATACCAGCTCTCAACATTACTTTTTGGGTCCTACTGAAAAGGAGGGCCGTAAGATAGTCGGTCAGCTTGTTGTTGTAATTTTGAGGTTTAAACTCTTAGGGCTTAAAATAACCAACTATACTGGAGCTAATAATTATGGGCACTAATTGTCCACATAATTTCCCATCTAGAATTCCAAACTATTTAACGACATTCGCCTTTATTTTTCACACAGGATTGTTAACGGGGTTGCCACGTCGTTTTACGCCAGCCGTAACCTAGAGTTTATATTTGGATTATTGTAGTAATTTAAAAAAATAAAAATGAAAGACGAAAACAATACAGTTTTGAAATTCGGAGAAATATGTATATTTGCAAATGATCCCGATATTATTAAATTCGTGTCAGATAGGTTCGTGAAACAAAAGGCATATCACGAAGAAGTTGTATGGAAATACAAATATTTAGCTGCAGACCTTTGCTTCATACGCTGTCCAAGATGTTCATATACGTGGTGGTTCGGATTATTATAGTCTGCTAAATTGTTTATAAGGAATAGCGGCCCTATAGCGATAGAGAATGGCATGGACAGAAAAAAATATAAGGATACAATTTATTACAAGCAACTGTCCGAAAAATGTATACCTTAACAAACTGGAGATGCGTCGGGTAAAGCTCTCGATTTCCGTGAATGCTTTTGTGCCGATAGGCAATGGCTCGGCGATCAACTTTTCCGCGATAGTCATGAAGAGTTCCCGAAATAGTGCCGGATTAGAAACGAATGCCTGAATTTGAAAAAAGTTGAAAAATCTTGTTAATATTGTTTAGACATTACTCTCATAGCTCTTTCTTTACATATAATATGGCGGGAAACGTTCAATACTGTCTGTGTGTATGCGCAATTTGTTCCTAGCTTTCGTATAACACCAAATAGTACCATAGTAGCAAATTTAAAATGAAATATAAGTACAGGCCCGTAGACAGCATGGTGAGGCCGGGGGGCTGAAGAATGTCTAGCGGTGGCTCAATATTTTACCCACTTATCAAACTAAACTGTGTTTTAAGATCTGTATTACTGATGTAGGTATTCGTAAAAGAACATAACAATGCTATGTAAACATTTTAATATTAAGATTAAGAAAAACAAAGCGACACAAAAACATGAGAAATGAAAACAGTTTTAGTTCCAATCGAAAGTTTAACAGGATAAACAAAAGTCCATATAGAAATATACAGCACATACAGTACATTCATAGCCTGCTGCACTTTAAGCACATTTTGCAGAATCATGCACATGTACCAGTACTCTATAGAATAACGATATACGACGTGATGATGTTGCAAACCTTTTGTTTAAAATGACTGCATTTCCACTTTGTTTTGTGTGACTACTCTCGAAGGCTAAAAGAGATAAATGGGCTTGACGCTTTTGTAGCATGCTTCTCCGGTGAGGCCTGTCAATCCTGGAGAGCGCCGAAAACGAAGATTCAAAACTTGTTTACCACAGAAATTTCTTCTGCCGATAGTAGTTCTACACCAAGCTGTCTCAGAGGTTGTGTGTGTAAGCCGCAACTGCGAACAGGGTGCGGCTTATACACGGCGATGTACGGTATGTAGTACATATTAATCTAATAGATAGCTATTATAAGTAAAACGCCTACGATTAGGAATATACGATCGATATTAGGTGGTGTGTATAGGTAGGTGTTGTTTTCCGGAACTGTTTTTTGCGTATTCAGTTCTCTATTTCCCACCATATTTGTCCTTCGAACACATTATTCTTGTTTTTAATTGTAAGTCGTCTCCTCCGCTCACTATATCTGTTATCCTATATTTACCGTTCTCCTGGCCATCAAAATGCTTTCCAGTCTGATTTTGATGATTTTCTTGAGCGTACATATAATGTTAAAAATCATTTAATCACGCCTGATTTTAATAATACATGTAGACGATCTGTCGAATGATGCCCGTGTAAAGTTTCTTGACTAAATTGATCGATATCACTTTGTAGAACATATTAACGAGCCCACGCACAGTGCTGGGCACACACTTGATCTTTTCTTGTCCTGGAGCGATGAGGATTTGATAGAGTCTATTATTTTGATTCATGATTCTGGTGTGAGTGATCACTCACTGATTCTTCACAACCTTCGTCATTTAAAAACTAGGCCTACTGTTAAAACTGTTACTTTTAGGAAGCGGAAAGGAATTAATATTTCTGATTTTAAGTCTGATCTTACTTCTTCGGGACCTTTACTATCTATCACTGACGGCAATGAAACTTCTGCTTGTTCATAACGTGTACTTTTAATTCTGCTCTGATTTCAATTGCCAATAAATATGCTCCTTTGCTCAAACAGAAAGTTGTTCAACGGACACCAGCGCCTTGGTATGACTGGTCTATTGTTTTAGCGAAAATAAAACGTCGTAAACTTTAGATTATTTGGAGAAGATCCCGAAGTATTCATGACCGGGAAAACTTTGTTCGTCAGCGCAATCTGGTCAAGCAAGCTTGTTTGTTCCTCTAGACAGAATTATTATACAAAGTATGTGCGTGACAATTCCTCCTGTCCTACATCATTGTGGCCAGTCATGAAGTCTCTGCTTTTACGTCATTTTGATCCTGTTCTCCCTACGTTTGATGCTCTTGTAGATTGCACCAAAATGTTCTTGGACTTTTTACATAACAAAATGAACACTATCCGTGACCAGTTTCTTCCTACTTGTGCTTGTCCTCCACATGATTTGTTTGATGGTGTGAGACTTGACACTTTCAGTGAAGTTACAGTTGATGAAATCAATAAAGTTATTCTTTCTATGAATTCTAAAACCGGTGTCCTAGATCCCGTTCCTACTAGTGTTATCAAGACTATCTGTGCAGCATTAGCACCGATCATTTATAAAATAGTGAATGCTTCCTTCCAGTCTGTCAGTATACCTTCCTCTCTTAAACGTGCGGGTGTTACTCCTTTATTGAAGAAGCCTAGTCTTAACAGGGAAGAGCTTCAAAACTATCGTCCACTATCGAGTCTTCCTTTCCTGTCCAAGTTGATAGAAAAACTTGTGGCTAAGTGTATTAATAGACTTCTCAATCAGTTTTCTCTGTTAGCACGGCATCAGTCCGCATATAGAAGACCTGGTTAGTCCACCGAGCCAGCTCTCTGCAGCTTGTACAACGATCTTGCGGTAGCCATCAATGACGGTATGGTTTCCTGCGTTATTCTTTGGATTTAAGCGATGCGTTCGTAACCGTTGATCATCAAATACTTTAGATCGTATTGCGCATCAGTTTGATTTTCTGGTAAAGGGCTAGAGTGGTTGCAGTCCTATCTTAGTGACAGGTCTCAATCTGTCCGTATTGATTATCACTTTTCGTTCTATTACTTTATGGTGTTCCACAAGGATCTGTCTTGGGACCTATACTGTATTCTCTCAATACCACTCCACTATCTGATATTTTTTCTATGTACTGTATATTGTAAAAATCTAGATTTTACGCCGATGACACAACTGTGTATATCTTCTTCTATGCATCTGAGGTTGGCTCCATCATCCAGTGTATTGAATCCTGTGTCCATCATTTAGGTTACTGGTTCAATGTGAATCGACTGAAACGGAACCCTAGTAAGACCGAAATGTTCGTCGGTCCTACTGGTGCTCGCATCCAGTCTCTTGACTTATCGTCAATAAACGACTGCGGTCAGCCGGTTTGTGTAGCGTCGAGAGTGAAAAGTCTGGGAGTTACTTTGGACTGAGTATCTGTAAATCTTGTTTTTATTGCAATTTGCATCGCATTCGCTCAATTATCGATGAAAATACCGCAAAACTCATAATTAGTGCATTTGTTTTTTCTGCTTTTGACCATTGTAATTCGACTTTTTATGGCTGCTCAAACTCATCCATTGCTCGTCTCCAGGAGGTACAGAAAGGTTGTGCACGGTTTGTTAAGTGTCTTCCCAGATTTACTTCGGTTTCAGAGGTCTGGAAGGAGCTACACTGGTTACCTGTAACCAGTCGTATTCTGTTCAAAATCTGTTGTCTTGCCCACAAATGTGTTCACTGTGATGCTCCGGACTATTTGAAAGATCTCCTTGTGCCAGCTGCGTCTACCACCGTGACAACGCATCTCCGCTCCCAATCCTCGGTTCGCCTGCATCAGCCGATTGTTCGTGTAGTGGCAGCTAGGGGTGCGTTCTCCCTCGCAGCACCGACCATTTGGAACGCCCTGGCTGGTGATGTTAGACGGATGGATGACTTGGGTGCATTAAGGCGTAACTAAAAAATCTATTTATTTTCCTGCTTGTAATTTGTCCTATTGTAAACACTTATTCTCGATTTGTAACCTCTCTGAAAGCATTTTTGCAGATGACTGTGAATAAATAATATATTTTAACAGTATTATATAAAAATTATAATTTATTGGACACCCTATACATCTACAGATGAATTTTATTTGTCCTATACTACAGTATACTGATGATATCTGTTCCTACTTTTTTAGCTTCGGTTTGCTGTTCCATTGTGCTGATCTATGTGTGGATATTTCTGTTAGTCTGTGTGTCTGGACAAAAAGTCATAATGAGTCTAAGCACTAACCGAGTGAGTTGACGACTGCAGGGATCAATATGTGACACTGTCACATATTAAGTCTTGTTTGCTATGTTGTTCGTTTCGATACGCCTCCCAAATTAATGGACCGAATTTTCTGAGAATTTGCACACACACACACACACACACACACGCACGCAGACGCCTACGAATCTGACGCAAATCTTTGCAGATATTAAGCGTAATGTAAAGTAATGGGGAACTCAATAAAATTGAGGAGCATCCTATTTGAAAAGCAATGACCGATAAAAATATTTCGCAGCTGCTATATTTTAGATACAAATTTCTGTGAATACATTCAACAGGCGACTTGAATGGGACGCAGACTTGTTCTACCCGTAGATTAGGCCACTGGGCCTTGTCTAAACTCTGTACTCTGTGAAAACAGAGAGGAATCCCAATGAAGAACAATGAAGACAAACGAGCGAATACGTCAAATAAATATGGGCAGAAGACAGGTTAGATTCTTCTATGAATATCTATAAAAGGAGAAGATGGATGCCTAGAAGAATGATTGAAAGAAAAAGAATGATGATAAAACCAAGAAGCTACTGGAAGGATGAATGACTTGAAGGTATCCTTCAAGGCTCATCGAGACAAACTGAGATGCTGATTGTGAATCTTAGAAGCGGGCATTGTCGTTTGCTGGCGGCGTATCAGTCCCATTTTGCCCCGGTGGTGGCTCACTCTGCCCCCACTGTGGAGAGGATGAGCAGAGGCTGGAGCACTGTCTTCATGTATGTCCTGCTGACCTAGGTCCGCGACTGCGCGCGTTTCGGGTGGGGGTCCCGCCTCGCATCTACGGAAGCACCGGCTCCTCTGACGGGGCTGCGCGTGACAACCAACCAACCAATCAACAACGTGAAGGCGTGCGGAAATAAAATGAAATTTTGTTTATATCTTCGCCTGCAGCTATGTTTGTTATCAGATTTCGCAGATTAACCGAAGATAGAGCAGTCACACCTATACAAATATTGTCATGCAATACCTTTTCGGGGAAGTTGTTCATTTGCAAATAGATTCCATATTTGACGGCTGCGAAGGCGTGCGTCGCATCCGTATCGCTAGCCCACATCTTCAACAGGACAAATTTGTAGATTGCGCAGACACTGGTCCCCGCAAACTTCGCATACACCTCCTCGCTGTGATGGGGAAAAAGCAATAACACTCCACTCTGACAAATGTATATGTGCTCTTTTGCAATTCTCTTCTGGGTTAAATGAATCAGACAAAAAGATTGAATTTCTTTATAATGACGAAAATTGCTTTGCATTTGTTATTATTTCGCGGTTTCTGCATTTCAGGGTTTTACTTTTGGTCGTATTTCTTTCTTTACAAAATCATTAGCATGTCAAAGCAAATTTATTAACCAGACGGGTAAAATAAGTCCAATGACGCGCCACATTCCCTTTCTCCCGACAGACTCTCATATATGCAGAGTTGCAAGGATGCTTCAATACCTGCCTGCTTGCTTTAATTATATTCGTAAAGGAAGATAAACATCTGATGAAAAGAGGATAAATAGTTTTACTAAATTAACCGAATCTCAAATTCCTGAGAAAAGCGATCGTATCTACGTTATAGAGACGTTATGGTGAATACGCCATAGTAGTCGTAATGTAGACACTAAAACACTAAACGAAGAAGAAGAAGAGCACAAATAAGAAATTAAGAAAAAATGAAAGGAAGAAAAAGGAAAACAATGCAAGCATAAATTAGAGAAGAAAAGTCAAAAGAAAGAAGAAAAGAAGAAGAGGATATAACAAATCTAAAACAACAAAAAGCCACACGAAGGAAAGAGCAAAAGTTCTCAAGCCAGCATATTTTACCTGACAAAGCGCAAGGATAGTATAGAAATTGATTGTTAAAATGAATCTGGTAAATCAAGGAAGGACAAAATGAACAAAACATACTGTAATGAAATATACGACGAAAGCAAACAAACTGGATAGTAACAAACGAGAAAAGTCAAAAACAGAAGAAGAAGACAAGAAAAAGTGATAAATAGAACAAGAAGAAGAAGATGAAAGAAAGATGTCAGGAAGAAGCGGAGAGAAACTTTGGTTTAATAGACTGAGAAATACCTACGGTATACTTCTTAGCATGTTTGTCAAAAACGAGTGCCCGTGTTGAGTGACGTAATCGGCTTGCTCGTCTCCGGACGGAGGCTTGAAATCCGATAATTTGAACAGGTTGAAAATTTCCTCCAGTTGTTCTTGGCTGAGGTCCTGTCAATAGAGAGATCAAGGCGGTTTAAAATAACAAGAGTAATATAAAAGAGTGACAACCAAATCAATCGTGCGACACCTTGCGATAGGTGGGGAACACAATCTTGATGTCACTACCTAGGTGTCTATATAGTATAATCTATCCATCGCCTCACCTGGAAGTATTCATCGGGAATTAAATACCACACGTCTTTCATGACGTCCACATGCGTCGAGGAGAAGCCGCCCAGAATGCAAGCCCTGACCACCTTGATCATGTGTGGACTCAAAGTCAGAATAAGGGCATCGCTGTCATCGTTGCACCTAATAGGGAAGTGTCAGATTAGAAAATGCCATTTGAAAACAAAGCCTTTAGACTGTGATGATACCATGTAGTGTTGAAACGCGAGTCACACCACCAGAGGTCAAGAATATTAGTAGAGGGGTCAAAGTTGAAAGGGGTTAAAGTCTGATAGTTTGGAAGGATATGGGGAGAAATCTTGAGGCAAGTAAGAAAGGGAGCACGGCAATGCGATAGAGCGACATAGAAGAGATTAGGGGCGGTAGGCTGAGAGGTTGCCGGCAGTGAAGTACAGAGAAAGCAACCGCATCAGCGATGGAAACAGTGGTCAAGCCAACATTTCTACGTATTTCAACACTGTATAAAAAACAACAGATGGAGCCATATCACTTCAAAGTAGTATCTATATAAATAAGCGAGATGTAAGTGTGTGTATGTATCTGTGAGAACGCTTTAATGCAAAGACCGCTTGACCAAATTGCTTGAAATTTCGTGTGTAGCTGCGCATTTACAGTGCTGAGGACATAGGCCAGGTTTTATAATTAATAAACATGTATTTAAAACCTGTTAAAAACATGCGATATTTAAAAAATATACGATTTTATTTTACTACTAATAAATTTGACAGTAGTATACCTCCGAATTTATAAGTAAAATTAAACCATAGTATGTTTTTTTAAATATCACATGTTGTTTCCTGATATTTTATTGCCATATGTATCCCCCGAGCGAAGCCGGGTACCTCCGCTAGTTAAACATAAAAACGAATATCCTAAATCTTAGCAGTAGAATTAAACAGAGAATGTAAAGTACGAAGTGTCATCTGTAAAATAAAAACAGGCTTATTCAGAATTCTACCTTTCAAAGTATTAAGATACATTAACAATGGGACTAGACCATCCGATCAATAGCCAAGATCAGGCAGTTAAATTAATGAATGTAAAGAGTAGAAATGAAGAAGCTTCTTCAGTTAATATTATATTCAACATAAAATGACATTTTCTGATATCCTTACCAGTGCATAAAGATAAGAGATAATTATATTTTAATATGCTCAAATGTTTGCCAAAAGAGGCATAACTACAATGACACAGGTGTGCTAAATAATAAAAGGGGTTACCCACCAAGGCATAAACAACTCTCTAAAAATGATACTTTCTTTAAACACTGCACATTCAAAGTTGTACAAATAGCCCTCAAACTAACATTGCATAATTTTCTAATATGTTAAATAAACAGAAAAAATTTCAAAACACCTAAATATGTTAACCAATGGAAATAAAATGAAATCTATAATTACTTCATTATTCGTTCTATTCTCTTGGTAAGTGCTGAATACAGCATGTATCCATCTGAACATCTTTGAGGCCAGCCATTTTGAACTTTTTGTGCAAATACATCAAATACTTTGACTAATTCATCATAACCCAATTCATTAAATTGTTTATGGAAGATTCCTTCCTGGTGAATCTTTTCATCTTCTTTTGTTGCTTTCACATAATTGACTCTTTCTACAATTTTATCCATTCTTATTCTAAAAAAGGCAGAAATGATAGGAAATGAAGTGTAGAATTAGATTCATTACTATTTTGTACTATATTTAACTATTGCAGTAAATGATAGATTGTGATAAATACATTTTTTAAAAGAAAATCTGATATATAGAGCATTGTCAAATGTTTTATGAAACACCATATGGATGTGTAGATTTAGATTTTTCTCGAAGTTATTAAGGACATTTCTTGCAAATTAACTTTATATCCCAAAAATCTATCACATACTTCCTTAAGAAACTATAAAACATGTGCTTCAATAGATTATTATAACTAATATGCATATCATATGTATATATACAATATATAGTACATGTATTAAAATGACAAAAGTAACTGATTTTAGGCTTTGAGTCTGTATTACTATATGAAAGTTATTATTAGAATATTATAATTCCTAATGAAAAAATAGCCTTAAATGTGATCTACAAACATAATAATATTTTTAATTATGCCAAAATTCAATAATTTGACATCATTTCTGGTTAAGGCATATCATATGCCAGACTATTGCGGGATGAGTATATATATACATATACTAATTAGAATATTGCATTTGAAACTAGTAAATTAGTGGAGCTAATAATTTGATAATAAATTGGTTGCATGTACAAAATCGAAAATAATTTAATTTGCAAAATGTATTATTCTATGGTAGATAGGCACAAGTACATATTTCGAATAGAGGATTTATTCATACAATATTGGGCATTCTGAAAAGAACAAACAAACCATGCATTACCCAGTGCATACCTGTCTATATGGCATTTGTAGCTATATTGAGATGTTTTATAATTACTAAATAACCAACTACTCTTCTTTCTTTGAGTTGCTGAGTTTTAGCATATCCCTAACGTTTTACTATTTTTATAACTGAATTTTGGGATAAAAGTTAATGACTCTTTATACTACTATATTAATATAGTATACTTGTTCATTTTTATGATAAAAATAAAATAAATGACTTATATAAATAATAGTTCATCAAATTTAATATAAAAAATTTGCACAACTTTAATAAATTTATATAAATTATTTTAAAATATTAAAAATATAATAATAATATACTACTTGGCTATAACAAATAATATTATTAAATGAATATTTTGAATACATAAAATTTAAAGCAAAATAATTATATAAAAAATTAATAATTAAAACTAATAAAAATATGACTGATTAAAGAAAGATATTATTTAATAAATATAATATATTTATTATTTTTACTAGTAAAAATTATATTTTTAATTTTTTAGTTTATAATTATTTTTCATATTTTATATAATTATAAGTTTAAATATTATTTATAGGAATTTTCTTTTTAAATATAATTACATTATAGTTTTATAATAAAATATATTATTATTTAATCTAATCCAAGAAAGCTTTTTCATTTGATAAGTTTATTATATATTCAAATAACCTATAAAAATATATATATATATATATAAGGTCAATTCCATATTGTTATGGTCATTACATTCCGACTTTCTTCTTTGTTTTATTGACAATCTGTAAGAGCTAGAGACCTATAATTTATGGTAATTGAACATCTTGGTGTATAAAAAGTTTTGTTAATGAGTTAAAGGTTGCTGAGCAGTGCTCAACCATGTACCATTACGGTCGTTTCCGCTAGAAATTAAGTTTTTTTACTTTTGGTTTTTATTTTGCATTTTCTCAAAAACTGTAAATCCAATCAACTTGCAATTTTCACACAAGGTAGGATATATGCATACTCTAAAAAATCAAAACTTAATCATCATAATGCTTCCTTTCTTAAATATTCCTTACAGTTCACTGTCGTTATGGTCATTACACGTTATGGTTGTTACAAAAATTAACAAAATTCCAAGAGCTATTTATAGAATGCTGCATATTAATTGAAACTTTTGTGGTGGCCGGTCGATGCAAGCATAGCTCATACTACCAATCAACCAAGGCCAAGCAGTTCTGTGTGTTGCTTGCATGCTTGCGATGGCAATGGCAGCCAGTCACTATGAGTGTTTTATGATAGCAGCAAATAGTTTTGTTAATGGAAATTTTTATTGAAATTAAAATAATTACTTAAGAAATACTTCAACCATAATAAAAATGTAAAATATCACAAATTTGTTTTAAATGAGTTTATTAACTTGTTCATTGTTCTAAAGTTAATATATTTTTCACTAAATCTTTTTGAAACATGCCCTATACTAACAATGCAGATAATTAATAAATTACTGTAGTAAAAAATCTATTACAACTCTAAAAAAAGGCATAGAATATCATTAAAATTTTTAGATCTTTCTGTGGTATCTTTGCTTTATTTTATATATTTTTCATGTATTAATAATGAATATTACTTAATTTTTGTTGATACAGTATATATAGTTACCAATAATACCTATTTTGTGTGTTGATATATTATGCTTTTAATTCGACCACATTTTTGTACAACGTCTTGCTGTATCGGAGTTCTTATGTGAAAATTACTAACTGCTTTTTTTACTGCAATAAGGTGGGGTGGGGCGAATCCGGAACTACTTTCACTACTTAAATTTGAAAAGCTATTACTAAAAAACTAATTAACATAGCAATCTGGTTTAACATTCTACATGTTAAGAACACTAAGGAGAATACTATGTGATGTTTTTAGGTTATAATAATGTTTCGTTTTGAAGTTTTTGTGTCATAACTCTTATAAAAA
>JAUYWV010121703.1:0-20409 GCA_032274565.1 Nematoplana nigrocapitula
CCTCCGAGATCGCCCGATTTGAATCCGCTCGACTATTTCCTTTGGGGATTTGTGAAAGATCGTGTTTTTGAAGAACAGAATGGCACTCTCACTTATCAAGATCTCTGTCAGCGGATCACTGATGCATTTCAGGTCGTACGAAAAAGTCACATGGATGCAGTTGTAAATGCTGCCAACTCTTTTTGGGATCGCGTCGAGCATTGCTTGACTGTTAATGGTAAACAGCTCAAATAACTTTGATATCATCTACCTACACTGCATGCATCATCTGTTTGACTTACATTTTACTTTGTCCATATAACTAGCGTGTCTGCATTTAATATTTTATGAATTTCGAATAATAGTTCACTACATTTGGATTTTTCACTTTCTTATTTTGAAAATTGCATCAATGAAACTTACAAGTGTTACCTATAAATTGAAACAACCCGGATTATTTTACACACACTACATCAAAAGTTACAGTGGTTTTGGTAAGACAATTTTTGACTCACCCGGTATACTACTAAGTGAAATGATTTCAACACGGCGGTTAAATAATTTTGTTGGCATAGTGTAGTGCTGTATTTCACTTGAACATCCATAGGCCTACAGTGACGCCGCGTTAATCCGGACACTGGTTCCCAGAATTTTCCGGACAAATGAGTCACTATTTCACTGGGAATTGAATATCATCAAACTGTGTATTCATATACTACCGTAGCCAAATCACCATCTTCATTTCTATGCAGGATATCCCAAAGCAATTGTAACTCCCAGTCTATTAGCAGATGAAAAAGTCTATCTTACTAAAACCCTATAAAATATAATCCATTTTTATAATTCTGTAAATCCGGTACGTAGTTCGACCTTCTTTTGTCTCTCTTTCTAGTAGGATTTGTTAAGTAGGAGTATGTAGGTATAGCAAAGTTTATAATGTATTATATCAACATCGAAATGCTCCGAACAAGTACAAGTACACAGGCATATAACTTTTCAGATTAAATAGGGTTTTGAAAGTCTATCATTACAAGTTGCTTCAATGCACATAATCTATCCATCACCACTGCTGACATCTCTATTTATGAATCCAGGAACTTCCTATTTGCTCATATTTAAAGAAATAGTATGATCGCGACTTGTTCCCCTTCCGGATTAATGAATATTTTAGCAACCTGGATTGTTTGATCCCGATTTTAACTTTCGGATCAGGAACGCGAATATCCGAATTAATGAAGAAAAGTTGCTTTGCAGAAATTTTTTTTAAAATTTAAATTTACTAGCAGCTAATTTTAATAGCGGCTGAATTTACGAGCAGCTAAATCTAGCAGTAAACCCCACGGAATTTCCCAAAAATGAACCATTAAGATAAGAGTTTTACTCCGTGACGTCGTTTTAATCGATGGCTTTAAGAGCTCGTAAATTACAAGTAAATGTCTGTTTCATATACATTAGGAACAGCTAGATTTGCCAGTATATTCACGGCTAATTTTTAAGTACCTCAACCTCTTCCTAAATGTGTGGGCAAGTGAGCTAACATGCCCACAAGCTGGTAATATTTTCTCTACCCCTGCCGCCGGTTCGACCAGAGAGAGGTTGCATTTTGTATCTGGCTTTGTGGTTTCTCTCTGGCTCCGACCAACAATGACAATTGTTCGCGCGGGCGCCCACTCTTTTGTAGGTAAATCACACATGCTGCATTGCACTGACCTCCTCGCAGTGGCGTATCCAGGGGGGGGGTCCTGAGGATCCCAGGACCCCCCAATCGCTTAGCTTAAATATTTTTTACCTTTTCCCAAACGAAACGTAGTTCAATTGTAATGTAATTACGTATTAGACCTAGTTGTGCTTTACAAGTTTATTCATCAACCAAAACAAATTCCACAATCATCGAAGATTAAATCCCATAAGCACACTGACAACAATACACACATATAAACTTACGCACGCACCCGCACACGCGGAGAGAGATGCTCGAGGGAGAGTCTACAAAAATGAAATCAAGTCGCCGAGCAGATGTGATTGCAAATCGTTCAATCACTGCCTCGACAGTTGGAGTGTCCGCACGGTGGATTTGCAGCAACAGCAAACTTTCCAGTCGGTGCTGCTCCATTGTGCTTCGTATTGTGGTCAGCGTCCGCTCGAGCTTAGATAACAGTCGTTCCGGCTCCGCAGACGTAACCGGAAGAGTTGCTAGCAACTACAACGATGTGGCCATATGTGGGAACGACCCACAGTGACCCAATGCTGACAAGACTGTTTTAGGCCTATCTTCAATTGGCACTTCCCGCCACTTCCGTCGCCACAGCACAACTCACAACGGATGCTAACCAGTGGCTCAGACAGCAAGTCAGTATAGATGGCGATAGCCTCCTCCAGCTGAGCCCATTCTTTGTCCTCATCCGTTGCTTCCATCGCCATTACGCCAGATGTACAGCAAGTTTTTGTTTGGCACCAAACCGCAGCTGCAGATCACTCACAATATTGTCCAACGTGGTATAGAACACGTTGATGCGGTAGTAATCTTCTACAGAAGCATCACCACCAGCTCCAGCTGCGGCTTGGTAGACTGATCGGGAGGCAGTTCATGGCTTTGTCAGCTCAAAAGTCCAACGAGCTGGCAACCAGCTTCGCTTCGCGAAACAGCTTGCTAAACTGCTCATCGCAGCGCATCTCACTGAGTGTTGCCAACAAATCAGTGATGTTGGACATGACCAACACGAAAACTAAGTTTACTGTTTGCAGCAATCTTGTTGTTGGCAGCATCAGACCAGACACAATTTCAAGTATGACCAAGGAGATGATGAAGTCAGACTGCCTGATGGAATTGATGAGGGACATAGCAGTCTGCCGTGCCTCAGAGGACTGCCAGTTTCCCATCAGTTCCAACGACTGGACGACATATTTCAATAGATTTCTGAAGGTAACAACAGAGGTGTGATGCTCAATGAATCTTGTTGTGACACAAAAATTCAGTTGTTATTTCGATATACAACTATCGTGTTCTTTATAGATGCATGACTTCAGAAAATCAGTTCGTTTTGTGCTTGACCTAAAGCATGCCGTCGTTTGGCGTATGACGACCTGAGCATGACTGATGGCAGGTACTGCAACAGATTTAGAAGCACTCAAATTAAGACAATGCATAGCGCAATGGAAGTAGCATGCATTAGAGCATCAGCTTGTAAAGTTGAGGTCACACCAATGCGTTCACTGGACATGACGGAAGCTCCGTCATAGCCTTGCCCAATGCAGTTAAAAAGATTGAGCCCGGTGGTTTTCACGATGCGCAGCAAGGCTTGTCCAATAGAAATCCCGCTGAGGCGAAATTCCCCATCCTATGAAGAGCCTTTGATGTCTTCGTAGATGTCGACAATGGCAATAGGATCTTCGCAGCATTGCCATTTGCCACTACTGTCAGCTCGAACATATCGTGCAGCAACAGGTGTTCGCGTTGATGGCGATCGGTTGTCTCGTCAGTCAGAATTACCCAAGACTTTGCTTCTTTAATGCGGTTGATCACAGCTTCCTTGGTTAAGTCACCAGCCGCAGTTATCAGACAATTCTGAATACCAGGTGACAGATACCTTGCATTCGCCGAAGCCAACTTCACATGTGATTGCAAATTTGAATCACCACCGCGTATTCTGTACCGTAACAAAGCTCGAAAATTTCCATCATTTCCTTCTGGATCTACTCCATTAGATGACACCGGTCCAGTTTCAAATCGATGACCACGAAAAGATATGTTCTGACGACTACACATCAAGATTTTATTTACTTATTAATAAGACAGACAGACACATAGGCGGGCATCCAACTCCCCCCCTAGCGCGAGCCCCATAAGACCCTCCCAATCCAATTTCCTAGATACGCCTTGCCTCTAGATCTTGCTGTCTTATAATCCCTTCTGCTCTTTCGTACCCTTTTCACCAGGCGTCGTCTTATCTGCTCATATTCCTGACCGCTGTTGGTCCTCCATCAATGTGGTTGTGATGCCGCAGCTCTCGTTACACTAGAAGCGTTATCCAAGCTCTGAAAGGGTGAGTAATACAACCACGTTGCCTATATTTCGATTTCAAAACCAGGCGGGTTATGTTTAGCTGAATTATATGCATATACGAAGCAGCACGTTGCTGTTATTCCCGGTCGGGGGGGGGACGCGTCAGCGCCCCAACATCCCCTACGAAAGAGAGGACTCTGGAGCCGCCACCGCCCAACATGGAGCCTTGCGTCGTCAAGAACAGGGCAGTCCAGGTGATGTCGGGCGTCCTGGGGCCACCCATGCAGAGGTAGAAACAAGAGTTTAAGATTAAGATTTTAATCTTCGTAAATATTTGTGTCTCCTTTTTTCATTTAAACTAGATAGATTTTAAGTTGTCTCAACATGAATAGTGCGTTCGGCATCTTTGGAAATACCATTCCAAAGTTTTCTTGCCTTGTTGTTATATGAAGTTGATGACACCCTATGTAGCGCAGTCACAGTACACGGTAAAATGATCTTGGCAGAAGTTTCATGTGTTACGTCCAACTTATTTTCTTTCCCAATTATATCGATCTACAATTTTCGATTCCCCAAAACAAATAATTATAACAACCTTATTAAATAAAATTGAGCATGCAAAAGTTTATTAGCAACACAAAGCAGTACACGTCACACGGAAGGCAGTTAATGATCATAGCAAGCAAATTCATTAAAAAATAAAGAAAGAAGATAAGAAAACCAGTTAAATAAACATCTAGAAGAGTATTAAATCGAAGAAAATCAGTAGATTATAGGTCTGAACGTAGGGAGGAACGAAATCATCGACATAATTTGACAGGGGCAGCATTGCAAACTGGTCCGGCTTGGACAGTTGCAAAGAGGATAGTGGAATGACACAGTATACGTGCAGGGAAGCTCAATCGAATATTTCACCACAGTGAAGAGGAAGCACCACCCGGAGGTTGATGAGTGCGAATTGCCGTTCGTGACGGCTGACTATCATCCACTTGCGAACCTGAAATTCACCGAATTGATCACTCACGCAATATGACTCGTAACTTTAAAAAGCCTATGCAAAAATAATTTTGAACAAAAATCCTAAATAAGGAAACTATAGACGTGGACGGCATACACAAATATTTCATAACACATCACACGCCATCTGCTGCATTCCAAATCACTCCATAAAGAGCCACCTTTAGTTTGGGTACCCTACTCACGATCGACTATCTGGCTCCATCTGGAGCCTCGCTACTGTAGTCTACAAAACAGTCCGGCCGTACAGCAGGTCAACAAGGAGCCTAAATGTACTCAACCCTACAAACCACAGCATCCAACCTCTACTGGGTACACTGAACAGCGACATCCTCTTGCTCTGCACTCTGCAGTCAACTCCCAATACCGTTCCAGGTTCCTATCGCGGGTTTCTGCACAACAACTCTTCTGTAGAACAGTCATCTCGATGAATGCAACTCGCTTTGCCTCCTTGCTCCACAAACGCAATGTTTCTAACCACTATTTCCAATTGACACAGCACCGTCCGTTTTGGCCTTACAATTCCTGACTTCATCAAAGACCTCTCTCCCTATCTCTCTTTCCTGACCCTCCTGCACTGGAGGACAGTTATCACCCAGATCATCACAAAACTTTAAAAAACACCAATGACGTGGTTATGCCACCAGGCGAACATCTACTAGAGAACTGGTTCACATTATGACAGCACATGCTTCAGCCTTGCATCTGCCATTTGACTGTCCACCGAGCAGTCACCATATTCTCTTATTTGTAGGTGTGACAAGAACTACATACGTACTGCAATTCAGGAGTCTCTCAATAACTGAGCAGACCTACACATAACAGCTTGCGCTGTGAAACACTTTCCCATTAGGTCGATCCTTGTGCAACTCTACCCTCTTCCTCCGTCTCTACCGTAAGCTCTTGCCTCAGCCTCGAACCCACGTGACTTCATCTCCGCGGCAGTCGTCTGAAGTGAAGCCCTTGCTGCTTGCTTCCAACAGCCCTAAGGATTTCCCGAATATATTTAGTCTTGACTGCTCTGCTCGTAGCCTTTTGGCGTTGTTACCACTATAAATATATTTTTCGATTTTTTGATAAAAATATCACAATTTTAAATGTAAAATAGATCAAAATATTTTTCTATCACAACGTATTGGTGCCATTGAAATAATAAAGTTTTTTATCTAGTTTACATACACGCGTGTATGGGTTCAACGACAAGGCGTTCAGAAGGAATACAATTAGTCTTATTGGCTGATTAATAATTTACTCACACTACTGCAGAGGAACACCACCATAAACTGTCATCAATTTACCAATCTCTGAGTGTTCGCCAACTTCACCCCTAATGACTCACCTCCAAAAGAGAAACTGGAGTCCTGCATATGACGTCCACCAGATTTGGTAGGTCCGCGAGTGTGGAAACCCTGGTCACTGCCCGTTGTAGCTGCCGATGACGCATCCCCAATCGGTTGTCCTGGGCCGCTGGAACGGTTCTCCGCAGTTTCCTTGGACAGATCGATAACCGGTCCATTGTATGGCTCGCGTTTCACGCCTTCCTCACGGTTAGCCTGTAAATAAAACGAAGAAACGCTAACAGTTGAGGCCTATTTGAACATCACAGTTCAATAGTGATTAATTCCGGATCTTTCATCATACCAATAGAGAGCCCGCATACAAAATATGTTCACAATGCGTGCATATAATTGATAATTGTCGATGATATTAAACCTGTAGTTTAGAGGTGCAATATTACACAATTCCAACACCAAGATGTGTTGAGCGACGAGGCTATGTCTTCCGTTATGCCCAATTATTTAAATGAAACCTATTTTAAGGCAGTGTTTGCATTGGGCATGAACTTTGAGAAATTTGTTTCACTTTTGGTCTTTGTAAAAACAATGTATCACGAAACTTGTTAGAGGTTTGAAATTGCGTCGTGTGTCCCATATTTGACACGTAAATAAACCAATAAACTGCTGATGCCTTTGCACCTCTCCAAACAACCTTCCACATTATTTCATCTCTTTTTCTACCTCCCTCTGTTGTGCATGTCATCACTAACTCTTTCTACCCCCATTAGAGAGAGGTCAAATATCAATGCTCACCATTCGCTTGGCCTCCACTTTCCCGTAGATATACTGACAGTGTGGCGGAGTGGGCACAAAGCGTCCGGCACCCTGTGTCACCTTCAACTCGCCATCTTCGAGGACCACGCGTCCGTTGGTGATCACCATCTCCGCCACACCGTGAATGGTCATCCCCTCGAAGATGTTGAAATCGACGTTCTGGTGATGTGTCTTGGCAGAAATTGTCCGTGTCGCCTCGGCATTCCAGAGCACCAAATCAGCGTCCGAGCCAACTTCGATGCGTCCCTTGCGCGGATAGATGTTAAATACTTTGGCTGCATTGGAACTAGTCACAGCTACGAAACGGCAAGGATCCATCTTGCCAGATACCTGGAAGAGAATAAAACAGTTTATCAATTAGTTATCAATCATCAAAGGCTACTCTCAGTTTAGTTTCGCTTCTCTCCCTCTCTTACCCTATACAGTAATTCTTATCCATCTTATTACATCACCATTCTTCTCTCTCATCTCTATTGCCAAGTGCACCTCCTATTCATTCACTCTAACTCCTTCTTTGTGGGCTTTTAGGCACTGTTTAGATTCTCAAACCTGTGGAAGGTGTGTGGTCTCAGTCAAAACACTACATTTTCTAAATCGCAACGGAAAACATATCAATTAGTCAAAAAATATACTGTGTTTTACTTCCACTATGGCTTATAGTTAGATTAACTTACTTTCATTGTAGTTCACAGTTTGAAAACGGGTTAAGAATGTGAAATTAGTTCATCATCATTTTTATGATTCAATTTGACACGAAAATATTGTAGTGTTTATATCATCTCTGTGTAGTAATTTAAATCTGGCACCTTGCAAGGTAACAGTTCTTTATGGGACGCCAGGAAGAGATATGGAAAAAAAAGCAGCAGTTTGGGGTTTCAAGCAGTTCAACGTATTATAGAAGCAATTGAAAAGATGGCGCTCGCACGAATACCTACCACCCCCTTTTCCCAGATCACAGACATCCGGTCCTCCACCCCGTTGATTCCGTTGGGAATCTTGCGAAAGTCGTCCTTGCCCATGGCCTTCTTGTCGGCCGTGAACACGCAGTGGTCGGTCCCGGTGCACTCCAAATCGCCGTTGGCGAGGAGCCGCATCAGCATGTCCGGGGTGGTCGGATCGTCGCGGAGCGGCGGACTCATCACGTGACCGGCCGCGTGGCGCCAGCAGGTGTGCTGATAGTGGCTGCCGTCGGTGCCGAGGGCTGCCGCGATCGGTTCGCCCCACACTAGTTTGCCCTCACGACGGGCGTCTGCGATTCGCTCGGCGGCCCTCTTGCTCATCACGTGAACCACATAGAGGGGGCAGTAGGCTTGGTCGGCGATCATGATGGCACGATTGGTTGCTTCGTATTCCACCTGAAAATTATGAAATGATAAACGCGTGTGCTATCCCGGAATGTAACCAATGCAATATCACTTGCAAATTGCAATAAGGGTGCGCTTTATTTGCTTTCTCCATTTCCGTGGAAGTATTAGTTTTTCTTTCTTTTTTAATAGAAACAATATCCAAGGGAAAATGTTTGACAATGTCTGGTTGGGAGATTTCAATGTGAATGTAATTAATTTACCCAACCAGTCGATTTTGGTGTCGACTACATAGTTGACGTGTTACATGTTTTCTTAAATGACGCCCACTTAGCATTTCAGACGTGACTGCATCCAGTATCCACTGGATCCTTTATTACCTCCTACCTCCCCGTTCAAACTACAGTATGATCTGCCTGCCGTCAGCATTTGTGGTTGAATCCAGAATGTTGTCTGTCACACTCTCACCGTCATTACATGTGCGTGCGTGTTCGTGCAACGAAAAACGCCACAGTTGTTGAGCAAAGATTCTACGGACAGGGCGTCAGTTCTTTTGTCGATCGGTAACCGGTAACTAACCACAATTTAGTTCGTTACGCAATAACTTCACTCTTTGGAGCAACAACAGGTCAATGTGTATGCGTACATGTGCAAGACACTGTGCACTGTACTGTACTTGTGCGTGCTTGCGTTTGTAAGGCTGGAATTCTGTCAGAATTGTAAATAGTAAATATAAAATAAGACTAAATTAAGTATACTACTTAAAATTTTAAAAGTACACTGCATTGCAAAAAAAAAGAATTCTTGCTGGCTGTTCTCAGTAGACAAGGAACGCGTCTAGGCTGTCTAGACATATGACACATAGGTGTGACCCCGCCAAAGTAAAGACATCTGTGCAGTTGTCAAGCCACTCCTAAGTGAATAATTCAAATTTGAAGTGAGGCGATTAGATTCAATGTGAAATGAGTATTATTTTATCGCAGTCAGAATCTTCGCATTCGGGAACTTCAGGCCTTGTTGGTTTCTGAATGGGAAATATTCCGCATGAGTATCCAAATAAACTTGTGTTGAGTATGGCTAATCGCAATGGTGCTGTTATTCAGGCAAAGGGCAAGAACAAGAAATATTGATCTACTATTTGAGAACGCGATAACGGCCCTTTTAAGGCATCAAAGATGAAAAAAATGCATTGAAAACATTTATAAGTACATCGGAATACTTAAGTCACGATCTAATGCGCATATTATGGATCATAAATGTTAGAGTACCTCAGTGCGTTAAAAAAGGAATTCCATTTTTTGCAATGCAGTGTAGTATATGACGCATTTAAAAATCCTAAAAAACTGGTGGCACTCATATGATGAAAATTGCTCGAAACATAGTGCATGGTGAGCGCAGTCATTGAAAGGGTGGGTAACAAAAATTCAGCTTTCTCCGATTGATGGTTAAGACGAGATAGCGAACACACAGACCTACATACAATTATTTTTTGCAAACTCTCCATTGTTTCACACTCCGACGAGGACAGTCTGAGGAAGAACGCGCAACCCTGAGTTGGAATAGCTGCTGCAGCAAGACAGAGATCTCGCCAAATCCCGAGCATCAAAGATAGCCGTTGTCAAATTTGATGTTTTGTCCGTGAGAATTTCTCTTTTGTTGCGAGTTCGCTATTCGGGTTACTCCACATCACGCGCATCTAGACGGAGTTCCAACCGTTCTAATTTTACTTTTGCCTTTTCCAAGAAGGACATACACTGAAATATATATCTGACATACCTCCTCCTCCCATGATCAATCCAACGTATAACCTAACTGTCAGTCTTAACTTAAAGCTGTGTCCGCAGATAATCTGCCTTAGCTTGGAGCAGTTTCATATTCTTCTATTTCACGCACCTGGGATATATGTCAAAAAATAACATTTCATTTTGTAATAAAAGTTTGTGCAAAAATTCTGTTCTTAACTTTTATTTAACATAAACCAAGTAGAAAGACTATGGAAACGAGTTTTTTTTTTAATAATGCTTGGCCTTGAGGCGTCATAATTTGAAAGCATGACGATTTGTACGGCTAAAATTAACGTTCTATAATAGTGGCAATGCCGTCGCTCACCTCTTCCGGTCGCGAGTAGTAGTGGCCCTCTGGTCCGGTTATTCCGTTGGCCACAATCTCATTAGCCTTCCTCTCGATCACTTTGCCATTCTCGGCGTGCACTTGGGCCAGTGCACCAAGCTCCCGGCACTGCTTGAACACCTCGTACATCTCATCGTCCTCGAGGAGGAACACATCCAGGTAGGCCATGAACACCTTGAACGAGTTGATCCCGCGCTCCTTGGTCAGTATGGCCATCTCTTCGCCCACTTTGGCGTTATAGTGTGGCACAATGACGTGAAGCGCGTAGTCGCAGCAGACCTTAGGATCGGCCCATTCCCGATAGCGGTCGTACCAGTCCAACAGAGATTCTCCTCGTTTTGTGCAGACAAAGTCAACTGAAAAATAGAAACGAAGGCAGTGCTAAGCTTTTTGTTCATCATATTTTTCTATGTTGAAATTAAAGTTAAATACGCAATGATGAAATTGATTTGTAGCATTGAAATTTTAAAAAAACGCTTTATAAACTGGGCAGAATCAATTCCACTTTTAGTTGGTACGGTTTTCCTCATCTCCACACGATATTGTATCATTATTTGGATCAATACTTTTTTAAGGTAAAGAATATGCGGATGCCGACATGGGAACTTCAAAATTCTCACTCTTAACATATATTCTCACATATCTCTGTTGGTATATTTGTTTCCAACAGACGCATTTGGGTTGTGCGCCTAACAGTGGTGTTAGTCTACTTTTTACTCTTTTGTGGATAGATTGAAGACATCAAAGTTCGTGTAACCTTCTCGTTTGAATGAATGCTATAGGGAATGGCTTTGTACCAGGCCTGATTTATGGGAAAGAATTCCAGATTTGGAGTCAGGTAGATAGCATCACATAAAACGACGGATTTTCGCTATACAGTAAGTATTCCTCAAATCATTTTTACAACACATCTATCAGGATTTTCGAGATTTGCATAAATCCTAGTGCTTTTGGGATCCCTTTTCGAGTCCTTCGGACAGAACTTGTTATTCTTGCTCCCTCGATTTGGGTAGACAATATACTTTTTAACACCTTCATTGTGCAAGTGCAGTTGACTCTTATCCAAAAATCATGTCACAGTGTTCTTGACAAGAGCGCAATGAAAGGCGTAAACCTAAATGATATATTAATGCATGCAAAAGTTGACGAGAAACCATTTTTCCACATAATATCCTCGTCTTCGTGTGATGGTATGGCTTGTTGTTGTCATTCCCGGTCGGGGGGACGCGTCAGCGCCCGGACCTCTTGGAGAAAGGAGAGGACTCGGGGGCCGTCCTCGCCCAGCACGGCCATCGAGGGACTCGGGCCGATGTGTTAGTTGTCTTAGGCGACATGGGCAGGGCAGTCCAGGACAAGATGTCGTGTGTCGTGAGGACCGCCGCTGCAGTTAGGGCAATCGGGGGTTTCCGATTTTCCAATGCGGTGGAGGTAGGATTGGAGGAGGGGAGAGTGCCCAGTCCGGAGCTGGGCCAGGGAAATCTCCTCTCCCCTGGTGATGTGGGCGGTCCCGGTTCGTTGGAGGCCGTTGCAGGTGCAGATCCGGTGGTTGGCGCAGTGGGGTTCCGCCTCGTAGACCCGGCGGTCAAGAAGGAGAGCCTGACGGGCCGTGGCCACAGTACCGAGATCTGCTTGCAGGCGTTATAAACGCCTTTTGGGTAGGATGTCCAACTGAGTATCACTTATAAAAATGACAACTCAACTGATACGTACCAGGAAAACAACAAATGTTGTGCCCGCTGGATACCTCTTTCGAAAGTGACGACAAGGGAGAGAAATGAGAGGCGCGCCAATTAAATGGACACCATGTACTGTAGGTGCGGAGAAAAAGTTCTACACTACTAACTGTTTTTTATTACGTCTGACCATGCCAGGTCAGCTAATATCTGAAATTGAAAGCGACGAGGGAGTTCGTGCAGCGTTTCGGTTTCATTTCTGAAAACATGCTCAGTCAATACATAACATAGGAAAAATTAGCGCAATTATTTATTTACAGAAATGCGAGGGTACTCTATGAGTAAAATAAACTAGTATAAGAGTTGCAATAACACTAGTTTGATGGAATCGATTCGTCAGTTCACTTCTGATTGCCTTAATCCACTTAAAATTGTTTCATTTATCACTAGGGCATATCTTGAAGAGCCATTTGCGAGAATACTAAAGCAATCAGCAAAAATTACGGCCTTCGACCGATAGAGAACGTATCGGAAGCAATCTCGAAATGAATTCCCAAAGTCAATAATTGTAATAGGGAAGGAAACAAAGAACACTACATACAAGTGGGACTTACTTGGGTGCTTGTCGTCTGGAAATGGAGAACTCCTCCTTCTCCGTGACACCTTCGCTACACGGATCCGATAGAGTGGGCCGTCTCGGGGGACAGATATCACTGGCAGTTGGAGGAATGAAAGCACTACGTCTACTGTCAGCGTCTGGTCTGTCGTCGCCGGCATGATTTGCGGGGGACCAGGACATCCCGACTGATGACTATCCCAGTAGGAGCAGCAGCTGCAGCTGGACAAGACAATGGTACCCCTACATATACACAGTCAATGTCGGAGCCGCCAGGCATAAACACAGAGTCTGAAATTGGGAAATTTATTGAAGAAGATGCAATGTCACACTTTTATGAATTTTCCTAACGACAAGTAGACTACTTAAAAGTAGTAAATGTATCAATAACTATATTGCTTACAAATATCATATCATCCGAACTATGGTTATGCTCAGCTATGTAACTGTAGAAATAATATTTTTTTCAGATATTAGGAGATCAAATTTTATAACAAGGCATATGAAAATTGTATAATGTCGATTTATTGTTAAATTGTTCGGAGCGATTCTAACACAATTACCCTTGTTCTTCCAAAACATATAATCAAAAAATTATCTGTCTGTTGAACACTAATGTAGGCTATATAGGTATACACTATACAATATATATAACATACTAGATAGGAAAATAATTTTATCATAAAAATCTGAAGCTATGTTGCTATTTTTTGTTCACTTCCTATCTACGAGTGACTAATATTATTCTACTGTACATATCCGGTTACGTTGGAATACATCTATTTTTATATTAAATATAAAAAAAATTAATGTATCAAATTGCAGTGGAGATTATGTATATCATAAAGCATAAATCCCTGAAAATAAGTAGCATATTGTTTGAAGTTGTAATATGTTGTAGACAAACACTGAAATAACAAATACTATAAAGATTACATTTATGCAGTGATGAAATGAAAAAGTTGTACAAAATTTCACACAAGTTAGTCACTGAAAGATTTACTCTTATCGCATAATTCCTTGCGATCTTTGTGTTCTATACGAGTCTTTTAGGAACAATATGAGCACATATGATATGAAATGTATTGCAAATTTACACACAAAATATTTCCTGATGGATACGCATCCTGATTTAGGTTTTCCACATATTTTACACTGACTGGCTATAGCAATGGTGGTCAACTGATTTAGCTGTATCAGAGAAAGATGCTGCTGCTTAAAATTATTGATTTGTATGGTAGACAAATCTTATCTTTTGCCACATTATCAATATTACTATTTTAAGACAGACTTATCGAGTTTTAAGTCTTTCTAAATCT
The DNA here is from genome assembly GCA_032274565.1 of Nematoplana nigrocapitula. Lineage (NCBI taxonomy): Eukaryota > Metazoa > Platyhelminthes > Proseriata > Nematoplanidae > Nematoplana > Nematoplana nigrocapitula. The sequence goes on from JAUYWV010121703.1 coordinate 14,153, forward strand.
GTAAATAATTTGTCTTTGTGCAACGCATTTTTTGTTTACCGATGCGAGAAAAATCGTTTAGAAGTGCAAACACGCTCTGAAATTAAAGCTAAATACAAAGGCAGTCTCACAATAAATGAAGATTATCTACAAACTATTATGGGAAATTTGGCAGAGATTAGATTAACTCCGGTTCTCTCCCGGTGGTCACTTGCCCACTTACTTCACGTATCTAGAACTAAATATAGGGGCCTTGTAAACTCGGATAAATATTTTTGGGAAAGGTTAAGAAGGGATCGCTATGACCTTTACGAGGAAGGAAGGTTGGATGCAAGGCTATCTCCCCAACAGAAATCTGGTATAATCGATCTGATATATATGATTCGCTTGAAATACCGCAGATAGACAACCGATTACCTCATACTGACAGATGGAAATGCCATCTGTTAACACTATTAGGATGATGGGATGCGTATGCTTTCAAGTTTATCTACGGTTTTGTCAAGATCATCTCGGCTGAATTTGAGTTACAATTTCGCCAAAGTCTTAACATCCTGATCCTAGACAAGTGCCAATCGGATAAGTTGAGATCAAAATCATCAAGTGTTATGCGAGCCTGACAGTACAAAAAATGACGATTTTTAAATGGAGCGTCAAAAACCTTTCTGAAAAAGAGAAATATAGCACTTCTTTTTCGCGCACCCGGGATGTATGCAATTTCAAATGACCGCGAGTAAAATTTAATTTGACAGCTTTTAACAAACACAAACAAATTCACTATTACAGAAATCAAATTCTATCTTACAGTTCATGGATTGCTTTTCATTGAAAAGCAACATATAACAAATCGAGTGCTTTTTCAACAAAATAAACATCGCATGTAACTACGAAATTATTGTTTTCATTCATTTGATTCAGTTAATAGCAAACCATGCATTCAATTTACCGGAACCCTATTACATTGTACCGAAGAAACAAAATTTCCCGATCAAAATCGTGAAGTCGTGAACACAATAACAGCACTAATTTCACATCGTGACTCAACCCTCTGATTTTCCTTCTTCAATACAATCGAGCAAGTTCATAAGGTTCGAGAAAAGCTACGCTATACAAACGGTCAAAGGGAACAACTTGGTCCCTCAATGGAAGCATATAGAGTTGCGAGTGCTGCTTCGACTCTTTTTGCTTTGAATAATTTTTTACAGCTTTCGAATAAAAATTTCATCTTGGAATATTGAGTTTTTATTTATTGAAAGTGATATTTAAATGGACACAAACCAGTAAAACGGAATTCATTATTTGGAAATTGAATCCTCACATCTTTATCTGACACAAAAGCCGGTGGTAAATTGGGCGTTTCACTCGGTATTCAGGTAGTTCTTATTTCAGAATTTCGCAAATTGAATGTCAGTCCTGGTTAAAAGAGTACATGAACGAGAAATGGTAAAGTATTACACACTGACGTCACTCGATATGTGATGTAAAGAAACTACTGCAGTTCACTTTCATGTTTTTGTCAGTACTGTCTCAGACCTAATGTTTCGGTGATCAGTCGAAACCTGCTCGGTCTCTTATCAGCTTCAAAATCGATCGATAACATCTTGCAGGTGCACTGCAGTCGAAATGAGAAGTACCACTCCGAAATCATCGCAAGTCAACAAAAACAACAAGCCACTTAGGTGCTACCTTATTGTCGACAGTTTTTTCATATTTTCAATACACCCTCTCCAGCCCCATTGCATGCTGCAATGCTGAACATACCATCAAATCCCAAAATACCATAATTTGTTTCCTAATACGCATGACCCAGCCACAAAACAAATTCCTAAATCGTAGTCTTCGAAAATTCCAGAGAACGTGAAATCAGCATTCATTGACTGCCGTTGGAATCATTTTAGTTAACTTATGGCTCCTTATATGATAGAGTTTCACTGGATTAACTCGCAGGATTGGCTGCAATATATCTCTTTTGATAACCTGGGAACCCCTAAGCAAAGTTCGAAGGATATTATCCAACATATGATCTTTTACTTTTGGAAGCAAAAGCGGGAACAGGGTAACTTCCAGAAGATACAGATTTTCTTGGGTTCTTAATCTGGATTCAGTCCAGTAAAATGTCAAAAATAGTCACAGGGCAGTGGCATAATAAGATAAATATATTATCAGTATCAAATACTACATTTCTTCTTGAAGTGTCTGTCTTCTCAATTATGCCCTTCTATAACCAAAAGTGTTTATCTATATAAAAAATATAAAGTGCATAAAAATATCAGCTATGGTTCCATGTCTTTTTTAATTAATGCATGGTTAATGTGCAATGAGTTAATTTATTAACGAAAGGTATGTTGAAGCTCCGTTTATATTTTCCTATTCACACAGTCAAGCTTCACATCAGCTTTTACAGTGGTATTACAGAACCCAGGATAAGCCCATATCAGCAAGCTAAGACTAAATTCATTGTACTCGTGCTAAGTGGTATTACAGAAAGCGTGTTAACTTATCAGTTGGTGCTAACTTGCTGAAAATTTAGCCTGAGGTACAGTATATACTTGGGTTATAGCTTGCTGAATAAAACAAGGTGAATTCTTTTATATAGTGTTACTATTTACAGTCCGCACATATAAAACAATGTATACCCATATATTGATATTTTAAAAGTTTAATAATTCGTCACTCATAATTAGTATTATAAGCGCTAAAAGGCACTGTATTTTCCGCATTGTTTGATTTAGTGTTTTGAGGGATATCAGTGAAACTTTTTTATAACTCTGTGATGCTGATTTAGCCAGTTTTTATGTTCCGCCTTGTGGGATTGATTATCAAAAAGCACAAAAACAAAATACAAGACAATTTAAATTTTATTTTGAATTTTAAAAAATGTGACATTAGGTCAAATTTTCCATGAAGAAAACTCATTATCCATATTGAGTCCGGAGGGGTTCAGCATCTTGTCACCAACTCTCATTACCGCCCTAGTGTCAATGGGGGATCAATATCGCACCTGATGCAGAAATTGTGAAGAATAACCCATGCAACGATTACACACATTAATTTGTTCAAAGTGGCAAGTCTTACCCCAAACAGGCAAATTCTTAGTTAGGTACTGTCATAAAAAAGAATGAAACTTATCATCAACTAATAGCAGTGCACGCCAGCGCGAGTCAGCCAATGTAAAAATAGATTGCTATAATATCTGTTTGCTAGACCTTCGGGCTAGGTAGTCCCAACATTCTGTGATACACACATAGCCCAGGGGGCTAACTAGTCCCGTTTTGGTCTTTGCACTAGCACAGGTACTAGCCTTAGCACTATCAAATGAGTGCAGTAATACGGCTGTTAGTGAACTGGTAACCCACATTTTTTGTATTTAGACTGAAAAGAACAGACACACGATATTGTGTACTAAAATGGTCTTGATACCTTAGGCCTTTAGGTCTCTCATACTTGTTAGAAAAATTAGTAGCTGATGGAAAAATTAAATAAAATGAAGTGAAAAACAGTTTTTTTACATAGATAGAAGTGAATTTTAACTTTAAAAGTAATATGGAAGGCAATTAAGTATTATATTAGTTAATTCTACAGAATATTTTCAATAAAATAAGATTAGTTTCATACCTATGGCTCACTTCTAATTGTCAGCAGATAGCTAAATGCCTATGTTACTCCTTTTTTAATTTTTCTTTTGCAGTTTGTAGCTAAACTCTCTTAATTAGTAGGTATCAAATAAACTTAATTTTGCATATTTGGTTCATACTTCATTCTCTTTTATAACTTTAAAAGCTTTTTAGTTAAGATTTATATATTTCTATACTTTTTATTTTTAACTCTATTTCGTTTTATTTTCTAATCTATTACTAAATTATGCTAAATAGTGAGTAGTATGAGTGATATATTGGTATAAAACTAATTTAATTTTATTTCAAATATTTATAGGAGTCTATTTAATAGTACTAATACTTATAATGATTCTCGAAATGAAATGAATAGGTTGATATAGATTAAAAAGAAACAATTAATCTTTAAAGTAAGAACAAGAAAACGTTAAAGATCTCAAAAGGTGATCTATTACCTGGTAAAGAAATAGAAAAAAAAATCATAGAAAAAATATACTACACCTAAGCAAGCACCCTGGCAAAAAATAAGACCTTAGGCCATTTAAACTTTATTTTTTTACTATAATTTTCTTAGAGGTACTTTTCTATTTTGTGTTTCTTGAGCAGCAATATGTTTAGTATGCTGCTATTCTTATTTATATTATACTTTCTTATGATTTCCTGATAGCCATTACATTTTGCTAAAAGGTATTCTCATTTTTTTAATCTGTTTCTAACTATACATAGCTTTTCTTCTTTTCTTATACCAATTTTATTCTTAGTTATTATTTAGTATTACTCTGATAAATTCTAATTAAGGTTTTTTCTTGGTTATTCCTTTTATATATGTCCCACTAATTCTTTTTTGTGACCCTTATCTTAAATTTGATTTTGTTATTAAATTATTATTTTTTTCTTCTTTATCCTTTTTTCTATTTTACACTTTTATTATTTTTTCAAGATTTTTTTTAACTTTAACCTAATTACTAACCAGTTTGGGAAAACTTTGCCAACCCAGTGGAGAATGGGCTGCAATCAGCTACACTTTGCGCAGCTGATTGTAACCAGTTTTGTGCAGCTATATCATATGGCATATACAGTATTTATAGATTCTCAATATGGACAATATGAATCACCAAACAGCACAGTGTTTATAAATATGAAACATACAACACATAGAGAAGAAAATAGTATGCTGCGCTGCGTGCAACTGATTGTTTTACACTCAGAATTAGCACAGCATGCAGCCAAATAAGTAAAAGTGTGTAGAACAGTGTTTTTCCAAACTGGCAAAGCTTCCAAACTGGATTACTAATAAGTTTTTTTGCATTTATTTATCTAACTATTTGTACCATATTTTATGTACTTACTGATAATCACATTTTTAGCTTGTTTGTGTTTGCTGAAACATGCTAATAAAGTAAAATTAATTTAAGTTTGATGTTCTTATATGTTTATGTACTAAAATTTATTTTTCCTGATTTATAGGCACTTGCTGTTCTAGTTGGCATATTAAACAAACCTTTTATAATTATTAGTTGAATGTTATCTAAATTATCCATGCAGAATTGTTGGAGAAATTGCTTCTTTAAGAATGTTTTTCATTATTGCTTGATATACCTTTTATCTACTAGAATATTATTTTTTAATATTTGTACTTATTTGTTTTTTAATCTTATTCCTTAAATATAATCTTCAAAGATGTTATCTTTGTCAGTTAGCTCCACACCTAGGTATTTCAATTTTTTTACCCATTTATTACTTATTTGCTACTTAAACTTAAGGTAGTGGATACAGTTCCGGTCACTGGAAATCCTGTATTACGAGGTTAAAGTTCCAGGCCTGCCATCATGTCAAATTATACGCTAAATATTTATTGCAGTTAACTATTCATAATTGATTACAGTAGTGTACAGAAAACTTTGTATAATACGTAACAGTCAGTATAAATTGAATAAAATAAGCATTTCTGCTAAAAAATTAAATGACATGAAATATAATAATGAATATTAAATTGAGGTTTCATTTAAATTTATTAACATAGAATGCAAAATTTTTTAAAAATTCCCAGACTGGGAGTTGAAACTTGGCAGCGTAGGTGAGAGCCAAGAATCCTAACCACTAAACCATGGTGGAGATGAAAGTTTGTGCTGTACATACCCTTATGTCAATTGACAATGCACACATGTGTATGGAAATTGGAGGTCAGGAACTTTAATCTCACAATTCAGAATGCCCGGAACTGTATCCACTGCGTAAAAATTTAGTTACTTAAAAATATATAAATGCCTATTACCTTCCTTAAGCATTTAGTCTATTACCATGTATACTCGAGTATAAGCCAAGAATTTTTGGAATAAATTTGGATGAAAAAGTCGGGGGGTCAGCTTATACGACAGCATAATTGAACGTGTATGTAGTTATGCTAGATAGCTGCAGCTATACTCGTTATTCCGACCTATTTTTAGGGAACAGCTATCTAGCCTGCTATATATCAATATGATAAATCAATATGATTCGCGATAATAGTGACTAAAATTCAGTTAATAAATAGTATAAATAATTTTATTAAAAAAAGATACTAAATCAATTAATATTTGTTATTTAAAAAACAATCAGTTATACATACCCAGGTATATGTTGCAAAAGTAGGGGGGTCAGCTTATATGTGATTTTACCAATTTT
>JAUYWV010121704.1:0-11710 GCA_032274565.1 Nematoplana nigrocapitula
TTCTCGATCCCTCGTTATCTCACTCTATTCCTCGATCCCTCGTTATCTCCCTCTATTCCTCGATCCCTCGTTATCTCACTCTATTCTTCGATCTCTCGTTATCTCACTCTATTCCTCGATCCCTCTTATCTCACTCTATTCCCCCTCTCCCTCCTCACTTTATTCCCTCTCTCCTCTCACTCTATTCCCCCTTACTCTCCTATCACTCTATTTCTCTATCCCTCTCATGTGTCTCTGTCAATCTATTTTCTGAGTTTCTTTGTTTGTCTTTCCCTTTGTTTATTTCACCTCTTCACAATCACATCCTCTTCCTTCTCTCTCAACATTCTTCTCCTGCCTCGCTTTCATTTTAGTCTTTCTCGTCGAATGATCGTCCGTCGACTGCCGGCAGTCAGTTGTGGCCCTTAATTGGATGGTAAGAACTATTAACTGACCACTTGGTGCTGGTTGACTGACGGGGCGGTGTATTTTCTGGGACTATCTCCTCCCATCTCTCTTGCACACAGCACACTCGCGCAAAATTGTTGTTTTTACCAGCTGGAAGCTCACTCGAGACGAACCACTTCAGTTCACCTGTCTGTCTGGCTTCTGGTGGATGTGGAAAGGTTCGTCCCAGTGCGCCAAAGCCATCATCCATCCATAGGAAGCTCACTGAAAGGTGGTGGTCCAATTGGGTGACGGGTATTGTCTTAAGGTGCATCCACGCTATATGGATTTAGTTGTACAATTTTGTCATATAATAATTATACGAAAACAACTGTATACACGGAAAGGGTTTTCCAATTGGCTGGCGACTTTAGTTGAACCGAGCGAGTTGTCCATTTTAATTGCTCAATTTCATGGCTATCATAGCTTTCAGATATGACAAGAAGTTTCTTACAGTGGCAATTGCTTCTTACATTATTATCGAAATTGGAAGAAAGTGTGGTTTAAACGTTATGGTTTACTGAAATGCTCTACTATTTAGTTGATTCAACGAAAATAATCTTGCGTATTATTATATACATAGCGTTTCATAAATCAAACGCTGAAATTTAAAAGAAATTTTTAATATTCTGTTTTATTGTAATCACATAAGTAGTTAATACAATTTAATATCTTTTTTAAAAGTTAGTCTATGCTTTGGGCACAATGTACTGTATTCGAAATATTTTGGACTGTTAATAAAAGTTGTTTTTTCCAAATGAATAATAATTAATCTTTGAATCTTTAACTTTATTTAATATTTTTTAAATAATTATTTGCTATATTTCTTTATAAAGCTATGAATTGTGAAGTGTTTTTCAAATTAAAATACATAATGATTGGGTAGGGGTTGCGAAAATAAGAAATTAATAGAATATTATTAACCAACACTTGAATTGTTAGGTTAAATCAAATGATTCAAAATTAGCCAAAAAGTATTATAGTACAGTAACATAATGCTATTATTAGCAAATCATCGAATTTCACAGATGGTTGCCAGAACTGGAGGAGGGTTACTTATCGAAATGCCCCGATAATTGCGAAATGTGTACGAAGTGGAGTATAAACAAAGTCATGGAGAAGAAAAACTTAGCATACAACTAGAATTGTACAGCTATGATCGTAGAGTTTGGCCGACCTTTAGTTCTATTAATAAATCCAAAATTTTCAGAATAATTTAACACAGAAAATCGTAATGCAAGTTTCAAAAGAGGTTGAAATGAAACAAGACAAGAAGCGAAAAGTTGATTATCTGCATTGTGTGAGGTTGGTGAGATAAAGGTGAAGCAAGCAAACTTGAGTTGGAAGTTAATTGATTAGCTGAACAGGCGGAGGATAAGACGCAGCACATGCTGATAGTTAAATGCAATGCACTGAGAAGGTCGACTAAGTGTAAAAAATAAGAAGTTTTGGAATTGGATACTGTAATTGAGAATAAATTAACATAAAGTTGTAACTCTTAGGTTTATTCCATTTGTTTGACATTTGACATTAAATACACTTGTTTATTTTAGACTCGTACATTTCAAGAAATATGATAAACTGAGTGTTAGAAAATCCTGGAAACGTCTTGATATTTGATTTTCAAAATCCGTACCAACCCTGCGCCCCCATGCAGCTGTCTTGCCGATTCTGGGCATTGGAGAATGATCGTTGTGGAGTTGGGCTATTGACTTTTTCTTTAGACTGCTGCGGCTTTTCATGTTAGTGGTGAAGGTTGTTGTTGTCGTTGCGGATACGCATCAGATTCTGGCAGGGCAGTCCGATTTAAACCCAAATGGTCTCCGTTGGCTGCCACCCAACTACACCGGGATCAGACTGCCCAACCAGATATCTGCGCTACAACACCTTCTGGCCAGGTGTAGTCCGATTCGGTTGGCTCTTCGCACCATCTCAGAGAGACAGCCCGGGGATCGCCTGTGCGTCGAGGCACGAGCGGCGGCCTACCATAGATCCCCCGCCATGTGAGAAGTGGTCAAATGATGGCCAGTCTCTGCAGAAATTACCGACCACCTCTCATTGATGTATACAATACTCCATAGCATTATAAAATGTTATACTGTAATCAGAACAGCGCGGTGAATAATTTTGGCGATATAGTGTCGCCCTGTCTGACTCCTTTTTTATTTTTATTTCTTTGACTTTTCTTGTGTAGGCTGACAGTTACAGTGCTGTCTATGTAGATGACGTTCAGTATTTCAATGTACCTATCTTTTAGTGGTACGTATATATATATATATATAGAGAGAGAGAGAGAGAAAACGTAGATTTAAAATGGTACTTTAATTCATTTATTTTTGTAATAAGTGTCGTGTCACCCATAGAAAACCTCTAACATTTCATTTCTTTTCATTCTCGTCCAGGTGGATATTCGAAATTGAAAGCCATGTTCAACGAGACCGAATCAACTAGGGCCCTGTGGCGAGTGATGCAGCAGACGTACAATTTTTCAGTCAGTGTTATCTATACACAAAATTACGCGCAACACAAAGTGAGCCCATGCACATAAGCAGATCCCTTAACTCATTTATAGCCGAATTGCAAACTCTAGGACTATTGTTTCATAACACTACAGTATAGGTATTTTTGGTGTCAGGAATATAAGGAATGCGGGACAATTTTCGATGAAATTGAAATATTTACAAACGTATTCAAATTGTATGTCAAAGAATTTAAAAGTTTCGCAGTTAAGTGAATAGTGAAGTAATGGATTTAAAATTTAATTTATACAATAATAAATCGCTACCCTCCGTAACACGCAACACAGGTGATGTCACAAGCAATCAACTTATGGCTATACGGTCTGTTTCGGAGAATATTGTTATAGTTTTTGCAGTCAAATTTGGCGATAAGGATTGCAAGTTGGATTTAAGGCATTCAATCAAATGTGTTAAAACGTCGAGCACTCAAATTCGCTTGCCTTGGCTTTACTGCAAGCAAGACAAAAAGGCATACATTTAGTGTGATTAAATAGGTACTTATAGAGCATTCACTAAAACTTTAGAACTTGCGCAGTCAAATTTGCAATTAAAACGACCAGAATTATTGACGTAAAATTCTTTACAATAAAATTTAATCGTATGCATTTAGTGTAAAAGGTGTAAGATAAATAAGGAGCATGATTATCCAAATAATTTATAAAATTCTAAACATTAAAATATCCTGCATCTCTGCATTGTATACCTCATCGAATGTCCATGTCAGTTTCGGCATTTGTCTAAGTGTTATGACATGAAAGCCACTGAGAACCAACCGGTCCTGGGGATAGTGCCGACTCCATTCAATCGAATTTAAGAACGTACTGTCTGCTATAGACGTAATTCAGACTTTTAATGATGTCAATCGTGGTGCTTTTTCCCGCTTTTATTCCAATTTGGCTGTCCTTCGCTGAACCGAATGTAGTTGATTGAGTTTCGGCCTAATTTCAGCCCACATTGTTCTTATCTGTGTTGACTGTATTTATGAATTTGTCTGCCATGTTTCTGATGTGAATGCTTAGAGAAGTGAAACTGTGATTTGGAGTGACTGAGAAGTAAAACGTGCGAGTTGTGTAGTTTCGAGTAACAGGCCGGTTTGCCAAATTGTATTAGTACCGTTTTTCAATGATAAGTAACTAGCGATACTCTTGCTGGAATCCCGGCACTAACTATATACTTGTACACCTCTAATTGCATTCACTTAGTAATAGGTTGTTGTTCTTCTTATTATCTACTTGTATGTCCATTTAGCCTTCTTTTATATTATTGTGACATCAACTGTTTGCCATGCATTCTTTATCTTGGTCTAATAAATGGAAATAGACCAAAAGTAACTTTTTCAATAGTCGATGAAGATATTATTTAAAGTAAAATAGGTACTATTCTCATAAGGAATTCATATCTATTGACTTAAAGTCTATAACACTTATATTCGCCAAATTATTTGTCAAGTTATTTAAAATAACTTATAAAGCATGGCACTCTATAACTTGCTTTTGAAATATCTATTTCTGAAATTTTCCCTGGACAATTTGTTTTAAATATAGAGAATACGTTTAACTTAGAATTTGACCGGCTTACTACTTAAACACCCCCCATTGTATAGTAGTCCCTGAATGCTCTATATCTTTAATTGGCTTGCACAAGTGTCGAATTTGAATGCAAAAAACTATAACAGATAACACATCTTGCCATGATAACTCGCTGAAAATATTTTAAAAAGATTTTCATGAAAACAATATAGAACAAATATTCTACCTATACTACTTATAATACCCCGTGGATTTGATTATTAGAAAGGCAATAATTATTTCGTCATCTATATGTCATATTATTCGCCCTGTAGGTGAACCAGCTCATGCAGATCCTCATGAGTCCCTCGGCCAAGCTGCAGCCATGGAGCTTTGCCTGTGCGAATGTCTCGTGGAGCGACTACTTCCTCGTACCTTCCACCATCCAACTTGATCTGACCGCTTTCCAGACAGACGTGTGCTCCGTGAACATCCCGGGCTCCTTGCCCACCATGCTCAAAGGCTGGACAGCTTTGGTGAGGTCGATGAGAGAATCGATATTATTAAGCAAGCTACGTGATTCCCGGGTCGTTGGCTCGGTCGGTCACGTAACGCTAGAACGTGTCGTCTGATTGGTCAGTTTGCTGACAGAGAGAGAGAGAGAGAGAGATAGAACGTGTCGTCTGATTGGTCAGTTTGCTGACAGAGAGAGAGATAGAACGTGTCGTCTGATTGGTCAGTTTGCTGACAGAGAGAGAGAGATAGAACGTGTCGTCTGATTGGTCAGTTTGCTGACAGAGAGAGAGAGAGAGAGACGGCCAGCGCTACTTGATTCACTCAACCACTCACACATAGGCTAGCTAGCTGCTGGACTAAAGCTGAAAGTACACTCGGCCAAGTTGATCTATTGATTTTTCTCACATTCTGGCGTTTAACACAAGCATCAAGACTACGGAACTGCGCTATAGGCTATAAGCGGAGCCCGCGATTGAACGTATACCGAAAACAGACTGCACAGCAATAACTGAGTGATTGAGCAATTGAGCGCGTTGTGCTTTATTCATAACAACACTAGCACGAGTAGCTACTGCGGGCTACAGGTAGTACATTATGCAACGAGAGTAGCGTACACATTTCATCACGAGAACAGTGTTTTTTTAAATAAAGTACGAGTGATGTATTGTAGCCAATTGAGTTCACTAATTTTAAAAGAAACCAGATTAATTAAAATATGTAAAAGTTACAGTATATTTCAAATACAGTATACGGTTGAAAACAACGTACCAGACCGATTGCACAAATTACAACGACTTATGAAGGTCTGGTAAGCTCGCTTGAGATGATCGTTGGTGTACGAGCCTGAAATGCCCAGAAATGTGACAATCCTAGCTGGATATGCACCAAATGTATTGACTCCCATTGGCTGCGCAGTAAAATCTCTCGTGACCAAAAACGTATACTGGTTACTGGATGGCATAATTCATTATTGATCCAACAGGAAATTTCTTAGTGCACACATCTTTTCTTAAATAATTTGCTCTTTTACTTAAGTGTTATTACACTCAGGTGTCTTTAAGAAACTAGCCACAAAAATAAACAACGAAACTATTATATTAATTAGCTGTCAAAATGAGGAAAAATATTGCGTCCTATATCCATCAGTGTTTACAGTTGAAGAAGTCAGAACGAGAAACGATGCTGTCCATATACTTGTATAACCATTTAAAATTTCCGATTACTCTATCAATCTCAATAAATGATGATCAGATACAATACAGGTCAATGTCCCAAAAATCACACACTATAGGTGAAATCGATGATTTTGAAGTAAAAGTAGTGTACACAATAAAAACGGTACTACATAAGAAAGACAACAGAAACATAAAAACATAACATTGTAAATGTCATAAAATACACTGTACAGTATGTTCAAATTGATTATTCCTTAGTTAAAAATATTTCTCTAGACGTATAACCGTATAGTTACTCTATACACGGTACACAATGTCGGCAACAGTGTCTTGACACACTTCCAAAATTCACAATATCGTAGTTCGACTACTGATCACTGGGGTGCGGGTTCTAATACTACCCACTTTCTGATGAGGGGCAATAACCCCGAAATTGGTCTGCTGGTGGAATACTTATCGAAAATGCCATTTCTTAAGAAGGTCCAAGAGCACGTCTGTTTCAGATTCCACACTAGACTTTGATTCCTTGTGCTCCTGGCTCTTTGTCTCCAAACTACAGTACCAGGCACTGAGTGTGTTTTAAGTCGACCAAAACCACAGATTCTGCTTGCTCTCCTCGCCGTTCAGCTCATCAGAACTATACAGCACGTTCAAGAGAAAATGTAATCTGCATCGAACTATTTCCTTATGGTGCTTGACGAGGACCACGCGCTTCAGTAGCAGCACTCAGCATCAATAGATGTAGCTTGTTGTTTTAAAGACCGATCGTTCTACAATGTTTTTGAGAGATATTACGCTATTTTTCTGTAGTATGACTATTTTAGTAAATTCTTTTTACATTCATTACATTTATGAGTTTAATCATTCCATTAAATAAATGTTGAGTTTAAAGTCCTTATGCATATGACTAATTATTGTTATTTTCGTTCGATATTCTAGATATTCATCTAAATATTTTACAATTGTACCTATACTCTCGGTTAAATTTATTTCCCCTCTACGAATTTTTTATTTCAATACCAATAATTCATATGTACACAATAAATAACAAACTATAATTACTTAAACGTAAAGTAAAACTGTTAACATCAATAACGAGTAGCCTATGTGAAGCTTTACAGTATAGATTCATTGCAAGCATTAATTCGATGAGGAATTCCATTGAAGAGATGTTGAATGCCCTCCTGTGGAATATGAATGCCAGATGTCTTGCAGTCGGGTTCCCAGTTCAGCAACATAAGTGGGAGGCTGATTGTAGGCGTCCCATAATATCCCAAACATGCTCGATGACGCTTAAATCCCGGCGATCGAGCTGGCTATGGCAATACATTTAATGTTTGGTTGTTGAGACGAATGGCAGTTGCACGTGCTGTATGAGATCTGGCATTGTCTTGTTGGAAAAGCAGGTGTGCCTGGTTCCGTGCCATAAATGGAATCACAACTGGAATTAAAATTACCTCTATGTATCTGGCAGCTGTTACTGAACCAACTAAAACAACCAGTTCAGAGGCGACCACTGTCAAATTCAGATAATTCACGATATTCGGACGGCATAATACAGTGGCAAATGAAATACTTCTAATAATGACTATGTAAATGATTAAAAATCCAATAATTTAAATTTTGTATTTTGAATTTTACATAATTTTAACAAGTCAGCAATCATCACCCAACAAGTCAATCAATAAGTTAAGAAAAGACGCATACACATAAAGTCCATTATGTAATTAGATTTCATTCAGGGACCGCGGAACAGGGGCGCCGGGGGGCCGGTGCACCCCCACAAATTTCATAGGGGCGCAAAAAAGCATATTGAGGCATATGATAGAAAGGAGGGAACTACAGAGATAAGCAAACCTCACGGCTTGCGGTTTGACACAGACATTTATATTGATCCGCTACATATGTATTATTTTATCACAAGCGCCATTAAACATATATGGAATGCAATGTCATCAACGCGAAAATTTCAAATTTAGGTTTATGAAAGAAGGTATCAAAAATATTGCGGAAAACATTTGAGTATTTTCTCGGGTTGCAGTTATCACAGCGTATTTTTCACACACTGATACTCTTTCAAGGATTCTGGAAGGGGAAAAGATGTCTTCAGCTGAAGGAAAGCATGTCTCCAAATTAACCAGCGAAACTTTGAAAAAATGAGGAATGAGGAGGTTTTTGATAATTTCTACGATATCGTTCTACTGAAATCAGAAAAAATTGATTTCGTTGAAAACCGTGCCTGCCGAGGAAGAGGAAAGCACCAAAAAAGATTGAAGTGGGGAGTGGCTCTTCGTGGTATTCAGAAACACCCAGAGATTATTACAGACGCATATATTTTGAGGCATTGGATCAGCCAAGTTTCCAAACTTGCTTAAATTTGGAAAATTTACTTCTGAAAGTCATCCATTGAAGCTGCGAACAGGAACTTGCATTTGTTGACGCGAATTACAATGACGAAATAGACAGTTAGTACTTCTTTGAAGTCTCAGCTGCAGACATTCAAAGTGCTGATGAGGGTGAGCGAAAAAAAGATGTGTTGCTTCCAAGACATACATGCAGCTATCTGCAAATTGAGTGACACTGAAAGACGGCTATAGTCAAAGTTGTTGTTATCTGTAAATTAATTGCTGTAAATTCATATAGTTCTGCTTCGGCATAAAGAACATTTTCAAGTGCTAGATGCCTCAAGACATGGTTACGGTCTACCATGACCCAACGTCGATTTAACAATATTGCCATTATACAGATACACAAAACAGGACTGACCAATTACGACTTGTGGAGGTTGGCAATGAATTTGTAAACATCGTATCGGGCAGACAAGCAAAATTTGGAGTGTTCAAAGTTTCCGATTTCAATCGTATTTAATAAAGTAACATTGTTAAAACGTTTACTTATACAGATTCTTTAAAGTCACAATACATTTGTATTTAATTATGTCAATTTGACCAAATAACTTTCAATCAATGTATAGCTATATATACCTGAATTAACTGACTCGAGTAGATAATTATTACTAAATTATAAATGAAGTAATTACGTAGTTAGTAATGTATTTATACTTATTTACGATACATATTATATTTTCTAAATACTCATATAGACGTGATTAGGTATATACCTTTACATTTATTGCAGAAGCATTATCATTTGAATTAAAGTAATTCTCGAACATTGGTTTATATTATACGTTTATTTGTCTCTAATATACATACATTTATTTGTGTCATTGAGAGTTTGAAAATGTTCCATTCAATATATTTGCCATGTACTACCTCATATTTTTTATAAAATTTCAAGCTGGGATAAAAATTTGGGTGGGGGTGGAGCGGCGCAAAAATGAAAAAGTGCCCCCCCCCACAGCCAATTTCGCTCCACGGTCCCTGATATACATGTATATTTTGTTATGAAAGTCTTTGGGAATTCATGAACAGGCATGAAATGGCTTTTACCTGCGAATTGTATACGGGCTTCACTTGTAACAGTCAGGTATGACTCTGTGTTTTGCACCTCCAGTGACACGGGTTAATCCTCAAATTACTATGTATCCTCAGGTTTTCAAAGCATGTACATTTCTCGCAAAGTGGAGGAGGCATATAAAATGTATAGTATGTGCAAGGGATACAATATGCCAATTGTGCCGTCATTTATCCGAAAATGACCCTATAATGTAATTTAGAAAATGATAAAAGTATATAGATGATTATTTCTTACCGAACATCATCAGTTCCAATTGTTCAGAAACTTCGTTTTGGGGGGAACTTCTGTGCGAGTGACTGATATTTGTAGGTCGTGGCTCAGCAAACCACGCATCACCCGGTAAATGCGGTCTTTGACCGAAGATCCACCCTATTGTCTCATCCACGCAGCCTATAAAAGGTTAAATTAATTAATTTATATTTTATATATCACACAGACATCCTATTCCACATTATTAATGTTCTCTTTTGGAATATATTTAAAATTCCACTGTGCGGTCACCGAGCCCCCTCTTCACATTATCGAAATATTGGGTTCTGGGGCGGCCTCTACGCCTTCTTCCTAGAGGGTTGTTCAGCAGCACCTGCTTGGCTAGCTGAATATTATTGAAAGCATAGTGCATATTGTGCCCAGGCATTCAAAGAGTGTTTACCTTTGCTCCCTCTTCTTCTTCGTCTATTGGCTGCGGATTGGATCCATAGCAGGGCGAGGATTCCAGAGGATGTGGCCGGGTATTCTTTCCACGAACTTCGCTAACGCACGTCCGTCTTCGAAACAGGTGGCGGCAGATGGGTTTGGGACCCATATCATCCTGCGCCAGTGTCCCACCTCGAGGTTGTTGCACTCCAGAAGCAAGTGTCTGGCTGTTTGAGATGTGTTGCTCTCTCCGTCTGGTGGTCTACGAGGAGATAGCGAACAAACACACATACAATAACATGAGCTTCCCAAAATCCTCGGAATATTAAACGCGTCCGCTAGCTCGGAATGTAACCAAAAAAAATCACTTACAATAAATGTTCAAATCGAATGCTGTCACCATATTTTGTCACCGTTTTAGACTCATTTTCTGATTAATAAAAGCTTTCGCAAACATTAATTAAACATTTGAATATACGCTAGTCACGATAGTTTGTTACAGATTTTACCAAAATGTAGAAATTAGCAAGGATTGCACTAAAGGTCAAACACATATCACTTGATTCATTCGGAATGCCAATCCAAAACACCCACCTCATGAAACTTCTTCTGCTCCATTACACAGGGAAGTCAACTCATCTACAGCAACCTTTGTAGTGGGGCCTGAAAAACAAATTTAATGTTTTCAATGATGTATGTACACACACACAAAATTTTAATTTTTCAATTCTTTGACGTTTATGTATATATACTTTGATTGCACTAAATGTGTTACTGCATGATTTAAAACAAATTTTCAAATACGTATTATCAACAGTAACTTTTATGCAACAAATAAGAAAGACAGTAATAGTTTCCAATCTTATTCTAATAATACTATTCGTGTGAACGTTTTTTCATTAAAAAGGGATTGCCTGATAATTTGTTAGGTAAATCATTATCGGCAGTACGATTTTAATTGAATAATGCAATAAATAGATAATTACTGTTTAAACATTTCTGAGTCGAGAAAAGTGCGCTCGGAAATGTTTAAATACAAGAATTGTCATCATATCACCCAATAGATTTATTCAGTCCAAAAAAGTGCGCTGAATAATATTTTACCTTACGAATTTACTTCTAATAATTTTGGTTATTTGAAATATGTGCACGCAAAAATGCTACGGCTTACGAATTATCAACTACATGTATAAGTATAAGACCTATTTTCTAAATTACCTCTAAAGTGAGCAATCTTCGTTTTAAGATAGTTAAATTTTATTGGTTTACATCTATAAGGAGTTATAAAATATATTTTTTAATAATAATTATTATTTTGTTGAGATAGTGACAGTTTTTAAATACCAGATGATAATGCAGGCAAAAATCGGAACCATTTATTCCATTGTAAACGTTTTCGACAACAACAGTTGTCTTCGTCAGACATACAAATTCAAAAGATTTACAAATA
>JAUYWV010121715.1:0-11708 GCA_032274565.1 Nematoplana nigrocapitula
CCCCCCGAGTACAGTCGAACAATCTCCAGCGATGTTTTCTTATCATTTCTTCTCACAGAACCTGACCATCTACAACAGAAGCAGCAGACTAGCAGATGTCGTTGTCACATCATTTTCCAACAAAGTCATATTTCTCAAGCCGGCAGAGCTCATATAAGGATTTTCCGACGCGATAATCAGTTTAGTAAACTTACTGTAGCAGGGAGATTAGTTATGGGAGCGACAGTCAAATATCAGTTGAGCAGTTAGAATAGCAATTTTTGTTTTAGCAAACTGATACAACAAGCTGTTGAAAGAAGTTTGTGATTTCCCGTTAGAAATAAAATAAATCTGGTATAAGGATGGCAGAGTATATTTACGACGACGAAAGATAAAAAGAAGAATAAACAGAAAACGGGCTTCCATAAATTTATTTAGCAGACAGGTTTCGCTGCACTTCAATTACTTAATCATTGTTTCAATATTTCCCATTCTACTAAACCCTCCGATCCTTTTTTCTTATTTCTTCCCATATTTGGCTATCTATCTGTATCGCTGGTAAAGAGGTTGCAGCACATGGAACCCATATCTATAGGGTAAGGAGATACACATTGCCTACAAAACTGTGAAAGTGGGGTCCTTTTATTTTCAACAAAAGGAGAGCTTTCAAAACTGATAAAATACGAGGTGATCTATAAATTCTCATGTTAGGTTCACTCTGACACGAACTAAACGACACATTAGACGAAGACATGCAGAACATCGCAATGGACGGAGTGTGGTCCATAATCATCTTGCAGCTGTGTAGCATGTAGTGACAATCTGAATGACTCTTTTTCTATTGTAAATTGTGCGGTCTCTGATTTTGAACTTGCTATGAAGGCGGCCATAGTCATTAAGGACTTGCAAACATTGTTAAAGTATTTTCCTAGTTGTTTGAATCGTATGTTTAAATTGTTTATCATATTTAACATTTTTATAAATTGCTTCAAACTTAGTGACACGTTAAAATGTTTGTGTTTTTATTAGTCAATTTATTACTTCATGTTCCAATTTTTGTTTTAGTTTCACCGATGATGCTCTATAAGTGCAGCGAAACATGTTTGCAAATTTAATTGATGGCAGCCAGTTTTATATTTGTTCTCCATTTCATCTTTCGTCTTCGTAAAAGAAAAATTGTTCAATAAATATTTTATTGCTCGTTGCTAATCATTATAAACAGATTCAATAATCAAAACATGCAGAAATTGAACTGTCACCCCCCACATAAGTCAACCTTCACCTGAAGGTTGTGTTATGCCGAACCAGTTGTGTACTTATTAGGAATAATGACGTAAACACCTATGTCTGACTGCTGAGCTGTAGACAGGTCATTCGAATTGGTCTGCTGTCTTCCGCAGAGTTCTTTTCAACTGGACATTATAAATAAATATCACCTGATCAACACAAAATTGCATTGGTGCGTACAGAGGTACAAGTAAGTTCATAACAGTGTGACCTGGCTGTAGATTTGGACCAGTTTTCCTTATTGGGATTTAGTCCTCAAGCATGTGATCTCACATTGTCAGAGATAAATGTGCGACGTCTTGTCTATACTGCAAACCCCATCTGGATTTCACCCATAATTTGCGCCGGAAAATTCTACGATTTTTTTGTCTTGCGCCAGAAATTACTAAAAACAAAAGTTTCCTGCGCCGGAAAATTCTACGATTTTTTTGTATTGCGCCAGAAATTACTAAAAACAAAATTTTCCTGCGCCGGAAAATACTGAAAAATGTTTCTTGCGCCGGAAAATGTGAATTGTTTTTTCTGCGCATGGAAATACTGAAATGTTTTTTTCCTGCTCCGGAAAATACTGAAATATCTTTCCCTGCGCCATAAAATACTGAAATATTTTTCCTCTGCGCCGGTACGCAAGGCCTTAATTTTCCTTTGCGCCGATACTCCGGTCCTCCATTTTTCTTTGCGCCGGTGCGCCGGATATAAATTTTACTTTGCGCCGGTTATTTCCGGAGCAAAGGGCCTGAAATCCAGATGTGCTGCAAACAACACGTGCTCCAGAAGTTGAGCAGGTTTCTTTCTCTGATGTCTTCTCCTTCAAAATGCATTTGATAACAAGACCACGTCTACCATTCGTATAGTACTATTTTATGTACACCAGCTTCGTCCAAACAAAATAGTTTCTGCTATATAACTTTATTCAGTAACCACTTTTAACGTATTCTCAACTGATAAACTGTTCTGTTCATGGATGTACTGTATATGGAACCTCTTGCAGATGAGAAAGAGGTCAGTTTAATCACATGCGTTATTCCAGTCGGTGTGAATTCTATGTACCTATTCTTTATATCTTTTGATTATTTGTGCCTTTTTCTGTAAATTCTTCTGCTATCTATCTCTATAACTTTATTATCGTTTCTCTTGCTTAGTCATCCACTTCGACTAGACGATTATACACACAAGTATTTTCTTATTTTGTAAGAGGTTAAACAAGAAAACCCCTTTTATATCATATCTGCTATTTCCCGATTTCCCGCTAACCCCATTGATCTCCACCTACTGTGCAAAACAAAACCAAGACGTCAAGTCAGAGTGACCGTTATTAAATGACCAGCCGTTCTTTGACGTATTGGCAGTTGCGGAGTGTTCCCTGTCTGCGAAGAAGCACGACTGAAGCCTCCTTTGAACGCGATTTGACACACGTCGGATCAAATGTCGAAAGTGAACACTCAGCATGGTTACAATTGACAGTGAAGGGAGAGGGGTTGGGAGCGTTCCCTACTTCTCAGCGCTTCGCTAATTCTAAAATTTTCGAAATTATTGCTGAGAATAAAAATATACAGGCTAACGTGTGAACGGACTATATCTGCTTCCTTTTTTGTTCTGCATTGAAAACCTTGTATCATCAGGAAGATAAAGAAGAATGTGCTTCTTGCAGGATGCAGAACAACCACATTTCTGTACGAAAATTTCTCGACGCAGCCTTTCCAGGCAGTTGGATTGGCAGAATAGAATCAGATGAATGGCCACCAAGATCGCCTGACCTAAACTTCCGGACTTCGCCGTATCTGACTGTTTGAAACATTGGGTGGTGTTCAGGTTTAGACCAGAGAACTCACAGGAATTATACGAGAATGAATAGTTTACGAATGTGAAAACATCTTCTCTAATATATCTTGATATATCTATCATTCAACATTTGTCAGGGTATATTGATCTCTGAACTGAGAAAGAAGGACTTCATATGAAGGACTAATGAAACAAATATAGGTGCATATACTATCATTTTGTTCTATGTATTTCCCGCTTGTCTAAATGTAGTTGTACAGCGGTCTAACTGATCGGTAATGTTACATCGACTTTTCTTTATCTCTTTCACGTTAAAATCTAATCTCATTTTACTTTACATATTTCTCGACGAATTTTTACTTTTCTTATATTTTTCTCACTCTATTTTACTCTTTTTAATATCGCTCAACTTTTAATCGCACCTTTTCATTTTCATTTTAATTATTTTCTTTTTTTCTCTTGTCCTTTCTCTTATTCTTTTTGCTTTAGTTTAGAAATTTTTGTAGTCATCTCTTTCAATGTCAATATTCCATTTAACATTGTAATTCCCGCCACATGTCATTTTCTTTAGATGTCTCACTATACAGTATCTCGTTTTCTCTTATGCCTCTGTTGCCCTATTTATAAACTTAATTAATAAACCTGTTGCCCGGTTTCAAAAAATATATTTAACGAGAAACAGTAAAGGATATGAAAAAGCACAGAACACTTATACTACTCTAGGCCAGAGGCAGACTTCGGTCTAGCTAATTTATTATGGCCATAAAAATAAATTAAGTGTATTTTCTCTGGTGCCACGACACGGCGATCTACAGTATATCGAGGAGATGTCCTATATTCACGCACCTATAAGGGCTAGTATGCGCTCCGATATCTTAGGTAAAATTACATCAAATTACAAACAATTTGCTTATATTAGTGAACTGTTTAAATATTGGAAGCCAACGTCACAGGACGTTAAACAAAATTATAGGCATGTCTAAATTTCTCTACATACATACTACAAAGTTGAGGTCATAAATTTCTTCTGAGTTTAAATATACAATGTAAAGTGTTTTGACAATCTATAATTAACTCAGGCATTGGTTTGAACATAGTATAAATTGTATGCGATTCCAACAATATTCTGTAACTGATCCTCTGATTCTGCAATTAAGACTGTTCGTCAGAAAATGTCATATCATGACTGAACTGCCATGAATTACAATGTTCTTTAAATCTGATAAATGTCTAAATATGACTCTGTGTATAAACTGAACAGACAGGGGGATTACGCATCCTTGTCTGACACCTGTAAATAAAGCAAGGAGTATTTATAGAATAAGATATTCAGAAAACTGCTAATGTATAATGGTAACCAGTATTAAAAAATGCAGCAGATAAGAAAAGGCTGCAAGGGATTATATATACAGAGCCCTCTTAAATTTTGAGCTGAAAGTCTGTAGAAGTTGAATTAAAAATGTGAGTTAGAATTAGAATTTGTAAAGGAGGTCAGGAGTGAGTATAGATAAGAGAATTGTTTTGTACTGTTCTAAGAAACAGCTTGAAAATGTAGCTCATGGTTTTTTCCTATGAAGGAAAAACTATAATCAGCATGGCACACAATTCTAAAAAAAACATTTTTTAATTTAAATATGGTCACATGTTTGAGAATTAAATATGATCAAACTTTAATTCAATGACAAAACAGAAATATCAAAGCTGTTTAATGAAAGCTTGGTAGAAGCTTTTTATTAAGTTAAGAATGCAAGAGTTTATTAATGAATTTTGCAAGGTAGTTATGTCTATCAAAAATAAAAAATCGTCTGTAAACTACCCTTGAAATACGTCTAACAATTGTTCCTCAATACGCGTCTTTGTATTAATGGTAGTGTTTCTGCCACTTTGGTTAAATGTCTGAAAGACCTTTTTCTGAAATCAATCAGGTAATTTTCATATATCTGTTTTTTTTTTATTTTAAACTTAGACTGTATTTTTCTTACAAATGTGTGAGAATGAATTTGAAGGGAAAAGTGAGATTATTTGTAAAATGTCTTGTCAGATTGATTCAGGTTATAAATCTTTCATTGCCAATCGCAATTTTCCGCTGAACGAGGGGGGGGGGGTTGAGGTGGGGGTTGAGTCATCACTAAATTTCAAGGCCACAGTGGTGGCCGAGAGTTATGCAAGGTCTTACTGCTAATATTACAATGAAATCCCTACAATGTTTTCTTACTCCAACAGGTGTAATGCCGATTTTCGGTATACACAATAAATCTCTGAATATTCTTTTGGTTAGATACTCCGCTTGTTGCTGCTTAGCTCAAATGTAAAGCGCATCCTATATTGTATTTTGTTTCTGTATCTTAGTTCCTGAAGACGACATATGGCAGCAGTCACGATTTAAAGTCCACCACCAGTGCCGCAGGGAAGGAGATTGTTGTACCCTCTCCGGGCGGGTGCGGGTGAAAAGATTACGGGTTGTAGAACGGAAACAAGACGCAGACGCGTGGAGGCTGACTTGTGCAACTCACCTTCAATTCGTCCGGAACTGGGGTCGATAGTCTGTCGTAATTGCCGAGAAAATTAGCCAAACTTCCCAAAACTGGCTCGGTGACGAAGGAGAGGAAGTCGCTGAAGTAGACAAAACGCGGAAGGGAGGGGCAACAGTGAGAAAGGGGGAGGAATTAGGGCATGGCATGCTGCACAATTGTATTACATAATGCTGGTTGCAAACATGGTACGGCTGGCTGGCTTCTCTGACTCACCTGTTCTCTTCCACCGGGTGGAGGACGTTGAGAATCTTCGAGTGACGATAGCGCTCGAGAAAGGAGACCTCCCGACGGAGAACCTCCGAGACGATTTCGCGTCGGCGAGGTTTGTGCAGCTTGTCCGCTATGCGCTTCTCGAATACAAATACCGAGCATTGCTAAACGGAGAAGATAAACGACAGCATTACTAGTACCTGTGAAGCTTTGCTAATGTAACTACTGTATATCTTTCCATAAGTATTTCAAAACTTTTCATATGTATTTCAAAAAGAGACAAATGTATTGCAAAATGTGTCATATGTATTGCAAAATAAATCAAATGTATATCTCAAGGAACATACAATGCATATCTTTTTTTATTAACGTACAGGTACAATTTCAGAAACATATGGAAGAATTGTCGTGTTGTCAGTGTCTATGTCAATGCTCGGATTCTCCGTCTCCAATCACGCACTAGTATGTTGGCTAGGTCCTCCAAAAGTTGGTTGATGGAGGTGTGGCGGAGAAGGCCTCCTAACCGAAAGGGATTTGTTTGCTCATGACCGTTATCCAGAAGTATCACAAGCGGCACATTGGGTCGTCGCATGGGGTGTTTCACAAATCCAAGACACTGTTTTCGTAAAGTTGTGCAACAGTAGCCTGCTGGAGTTTAGATCTTAGCGATATTTTTTTTTAATATTCGACCTTTTTTGCGAAGTGGCACTCTGTGTATGGAGAAGATGAACGTTGCTGCATGAAGGATGTTTCATATGTATTTCCAGTGAATTATTACTGTATATAGCACAATGAAAAATTGAAAATATTTCATGTTTACATTAACAGATGTGTAGTTATAAGATTTGATAATTATTAAATAGATGTGCCTTCAAATGACATTCGTCGTATTTAGCATGTAAGCCGTACATTTGACGCTTGTTTAAATGCATACGATACTTTTTGAATACATTTAACGATACTTTTTGAATACATTTAACGCTTTTTACAAAACATATAGTATGTCAACGTTAAAATACGTAGGGAAAAGATGTTGTTTTCTGAATGGATTAAATCAGAGCTAAAGTAATCTATACTTCTATAGACATGATAAGATTAAAAAAACACTGTTTTGGTCAAATAAAATCGATTATTAAACACCAGTTCAAGTATATTTTTTATAGTTTTATGCTGAAGATTGCAAAAATAAATTTCAGATCGACGTGTGTTTTGGTTACTTTTACTCCAACCATCATCGAGCAGTACATTTGAAAAAATACAAAACCAGAACCAGACCAATTATACAGTATATAAATAGTTTGATTCAAGGCGTGTCAAAAGGTGAATTAAATTCTATTAAATTTGAAACCTAAAAATAACAAATACTACTTTAATTAAGCATAAAATGCAGCTGGAGTAATACACATTTATTTTATATATATATAAAAAATGTTTTGTCTAAAACGATCACCGCGAACTTAATAGGTTTGCCCTGGGTATCCAGTACTCGAAACGTTTTCTTATGCTGAACTGGAGGAGAAAGGTGTGGGAAACAATGAGGCCATCCTCAACAAGAAGCACGATATACTTCTGGCATGGATGCCGACAGACTACGTTTTTGCTCGAATATTTTCTCAATAAAACAACGGAACAATATCGACACGGAATGACCAGACTCATGAGCCTTCGAAAGTTCTAAATTGACTCTTTATCTATCTATATATTTTTGCATAAAAATTCAACATTTGTGCAAACGAAAAAATAGAGCATTAGTTTTTAGTTTAGTTCACTCAATTAGAGAACAATCACTTCCATTCACCAGTTGACTTCTCCAAGCATTCATATCAGAAATATGGAAGATAAATGCATAGTCAAGCAAATATCAACAAATAAGAACAATGTGAACTCAATTAGACAAAATTTAATGAACCGCCATCAAATTCGATTTAGTGAATCGAAATAAAACTAAGTTCAGCGAATGACAATCAAA
The DNA here is from genome assembly GCA_032274565.1 of Nematoplana nigrocapitula. Classification (NCBI taxonomy): domain Eukaryota; kingdom Metazoa; phylum Platyhelminthes; order Proseriata; family Nematoplanidae; genus Nematoplana; species Nematoplana nigrocapitula. Next base: position 7,762 of record JAUYWV010121715.1, read on the forward strand.
TTGGAATATGAGCAACCAAATTCATCACGATTGACATCATTAAAAGTCTGAATTATGCCGCGTGTCCGTGCCACAGGATATATTTTAGCAGACAAGCAACGAATACTATTCGTGGTTGTCATGGACAACGCAAGAGTGCCGAGTGGTGCGGAAATGGACGAGCCGCATGCAGTCCGGAACCGCTTGTCTGCTGTCCGTTCTTAACTCTGATTGAATTAGATTTTTCGACAGTGAAGGCGCATGTCAAGTCGAATTTGAACTTTTCAGCGGTGGAGAACCGAAGCTCGCCCGCTGGAGTAGGCATTACCCAGCAAGCACCGGTTGAATGTGTTCTGGAACCGTTTATTATCGATGACTTGAAGACAAATTTCACAACTGGCATGGACATTAGATGAGGTACAGTACATGAAGAGAAGTACGGATATACAAGATATTGTAGTGTAATGTTTATAAATTATGAATCATCATTTTTTTATTTAAATGCATACGATTGAAATTGACGGCTCAGGGTATTAATCTTTTAATCTTCTGTCAATGTATCTTTTACATTAGCGAATAATGATATGAACTTTTGAACAGTTTAAGTTATCAATTCTTTCAAATATAATTCAGCGGTGAATAACTATTTTTTTATTCACCGCCGGAGAATAACAATTCATCGTAATTATATGGTATTTCATGAACTCATGAAGACGTTTGATTGCTTGTAGCTCACATTTTCTTGTATTAGCACTGTCAGTTTCTAGAAGAATTTTACTTTTGTCCGAAAGACAAAATCTACAGGCCATGCTAATAGTCAGTTGAATGCAATAACCAGCGAAGTAAAACACTTTTGTCATGGACACTTTTATTTAAATTTAAAATCGCTATACAGAAGATTAACAATTTATTCACTTGCCTATTGATTTATTTTTGCTAACTGCAAAAATGAATCGCTAGTCAAGTGAATAATCTATAATATTGGTGAAATTGATTGCGTTAATACGGAATTTGATTGCAATGAAATTACTCTCTCTATATAAAAATAATATTTTTATTCAGTTATTTAATGTTTTGTTACGAGAAGATTAGCGTGTTCGAAATGTGGTACTGGAGAAGGATGCTCCGAATTCCATGAACTGCTAAAAGAACTAATGACTACTCAAGAAAATCTCTGGTACTACTGGTAGATCAAGCAAAAGCCAGGTACTTTGGACACACCATGAGGTGAAGGATGCCATGACCGTCATGGTCGAAGGAAGAAGACGCAGAGGAAGACCCAAGAAGAAATGGATGGACGGAGTCATTAAAGAAGATGACGGGGCTGAATATGGAACAACTCAAGACAGAGACGGAGGATCGGTGAAAGTGGCGTGTTCGTGTAGCGGGGTCACCACGGGTCGTCCACGACCCGACGCACGGTGTGCTCGAAGCAGGTTTATGTCTTAAAAATACCCATCTTAGCTTTTTAATTTAGGTTATTCCTAGTGTCTTGGAGATTTAAAAAATGTAAAAATAAAATAAAATCATCGGCCTAATTTTTTTAAATCAGAAAAATCTTTAATTGTACTAAATTGTTATTTTTTGTGTTTTTTTAATATTTCAGCATCTATTTCAAAGTACCTTAATTAACCACTTTGCTTTGTTTCTATCTCAGTTATAACTATTCTTAGAGTAATAAAACGTTCACTAAATCATCTCAGCAATCATTTCAGCAATATAATAGGTATTTATACAAGTAGTATGTGTAAGTAATATCCATTTTGAGACAATGAGTTACAAAAGCTTGCGATGAAATGGAAAACGCAGTGTAATTGATTAAAAACATAGACTAGTATTTTCAATATATATAACACACCAAATTGAACATTCTACAAATTCACTAATAATGTCAAGTGCAAAATAATAATAACATAACAATATACGTAGTATATAGAAATATGTATGACAAGAATGTTTGCAAGTGACGGCTGTTATACATGGACACTGCACGAAGTAATTTCGTACTGAAATTGGGATGATCGTAACTGCTGATTTTGAATTTCTCCCACATTGTTGAGAAATCGTGGTGTACCGCTTCCGACGCTTGTTCACTCCATGGACCCAAGCCGCGACCTTAGTAGTATAGTATAGCTACGCTCTGGCTCAGCAGTCATGCGTGACGGATGAGTCACCCCACCCCCCACGTGCACGAACACGTTTCCGACCGATGAGTCACACATGACTGCTGAGCCAGAGCGTAGCTATACTATACTACTGACCTTTCAGTTGGCAGAAATCGGGAATGTGATGGAACACAACATGTTACTTTGGAGTTATGTTGAGTCCGAGATCGATGTATTGACCTTTGAATGTGTCAATGTAGTGACTATAATTTCGATCGAGTCTGTCGCCATAACATACTGAAACCATCTGCGAAAGGCATCAACATAAATCAAGCAGTTGATGGGGCACATTGCATTGAGTAGGTCAACCTTTGCCAGGAGAGTTCGGCAGGAGTTGCCGTTAAAACTCCCTCATGGTAGGACTCCTGTTCCACATGACATGCCTTTAGCCATCTGTCGGCATCAGCCCAGGTGTCAGCTAAGCCAGCGTACATCGTATTCCCCGGACCCAGCATGAGATGGAGCTCAGGAGGAGGAACAACTTCCAGAATCGTAGTTTCAGATTTTGCTTGCTTGATTATCGATGTGTGTATGACATTGTTGAATTCCTTGGAAGCGCTTCTGTCCTGCCCGGTTTCAAACCATCGCCAAAAGTCTTCCCGTAAGCTGGTTAGGGTTCGGGTCTCATCTTTCTCAATGAGATTGTGTTTGTTTGCGTTGCACCAGCAACATGGATGGAGGGAGCCGTGAGTCATTATGCCAAGCAATATGTTGCGCAATTTGAGGTCTGTTGCTATGGTCATATCCATCAGCGCTTTTATGCAGTTAACTGTATCGATTGAACTGCTGCTTCACATAACAAATGTCAGTGAATTAAGGTGCCTATATGACAATGCAAGAGATTTGAATTTGAATTAAAAATTTATCTATCTACTTAAAATACAAATACATATTCGCTTGACATAACAAATATCGGTGGATTATGATGCATGACAATGTTGAGATTTGAATTTGAATACTTGTCTATGAATGAATACTGCTTTTTCCATTTCATCACAAACTTTTGTAATTCATTAGCTCAAAATGGATATTACTTACACATACTACTTGTATAAATACCTAATATTTTGCTGAAATGATTGCTGAGACGAATTAGGGAACGTTTTATTACTCTTTGAATAGTTCTAAATGAGATAGAAACAAAGCAAAGTGGTTAAGGCACTTTGAAATAGATGTAGAAATATTGAAAAATAGCAAAAAATAACAAATTAGTACACTTATCGATTTTTTTCAGATTTTTTAAAAAATAGGCCGAAGATTTTTTTTAAATGTTGCATTTTTTTAATCTCCAAGACACAAGCAATAACCTAAATTAAAAAGCTAAGATGGGATTTTTTTCTGACATAAACCTGCATCCAGCACACAGTGGACGGAGACAGATTATGATATGAAAAAATATAACTGGACATATTTTTCCTTATACGGTATGGATATTTACATTACTATAACTAGTCGTTTGTACTATTTAAATGACTTTATTCTGAAAATTTAAAATCCTACAAAAATTTGAATTATTATCAACAACGAATCAGAACATCCCAGTGTAAGTACTGTAGTTTTAGTACTTACACCATTGTAAGTATTGTAAAAACATGGATAATTATTGTTTATGAAGGAACTGAACAGTGCATTTGTTGAAGTTATACGTTGGCGAACCAGTAGCACAGACGGAGACAGTCTTGGAGTTTTTCTCGGTTGCGCTATTTGTTTCTTTCGCTGTTGAAGTTGAGCATTCAGTTTTCTTTTGACCAAAAATGGCATTACTCATTTGCTTTTCATGTATAGCACTATCTATATAGCTAG
>JAUYWV010121726.1:0-11706 GCA_032274565.1 Nematoplana nigrocapitula
AAGCGACTGACTATACATCTAAGCTAATATATTTATGAGAATTATTTGAGTTTTGTGATTTAAGCGATGAAAGGAATTCAGCAGTGGAAGCAAGTGATAGAGAGTTAGGAATACAAGGATAAAGTAATTCATTGAGATACTGAGCAAGGTTATATTGAGGAGTACCAAGCATGCTAACAACGAGACGCAAGGGGCAATTAGTTTTTTTTTAATCTTAGCGAGGCCGTATAATTTACCCGGTTGAGATCTAGAAGGCATGAAGTAGAAGAGCGGACATTTATTTTAATATAAGTATTTAGAAAATATTTAATTGAATTTTCAGTTTTAATAATGGGATGAGGACCATCTAAAGGAATGTTTATTCTTTAAATTTAGAAGCATCATTAACAATAGAGGACACCTTTTGCAAATAATCAAAGTAATGTAATGTTATGCAAAAAATGCAACTTTATCAGAAATGACTTCGGGCAGGTGAGGACCCTATGACTGCGTCAAACTAAAACCGAATTCGAACATAACGACGACGGATATGCAGACAGGCAGACCCTTTTAATTGGTACGATGGCACATTTCAAAACACAAACAATACCGATAAATCTGCTAGTTCATTATAACTTAATTTATGTCTGTGGTTGTTATGTACCATCAGCAAACTGATTGAAGCCCGGCATCAGGTAGCAGAGATGTGTTTCTTACACCGATTTCTGAAGATTCCCCTAGGCTAGAAGAGGTTTCCAAACAAGGAGGTGCTACGCTCTGATGAAGTCGATCTGAACCAGATAGTAACCTTAGAGAAGAACGCTATGGCTGCCACCTACTAGTACTCCAAGACTCAGGAAAAGCACTCTGATTGCTTTATTGATCGAGCAGGAAGCATCTTCCTACTCACTTTTCATCACAGGGATCGTTCTTGGTATCTTTCACCCGATAGCTATTGCCGATGAGAGCAAACTTGTCCGGCTTGTTGCTCACATCCACCCCGTCCATCGTCACATAATCGTCATCCGCTCTCCCATTTCCATCGCCACAGATCCCCATCAGGCGGCCCTGGTAACGGACTGGATCCAAGGTGACGATGGCGTTGGCTTTGCCGTCGAAGGCAACCTTGACTCCGCACTCTTTGGTGAGGAAGACGGCGTGGGTGCCCTGGAGTGCCACGACAGCGCCGCCACCCAGATTGGAGATGGGGTAATCGCGACGCTCGCCGTCAATCTGGACGGAAAAGGATTCGGACAGAGTCATGTCAGCTGGCGAACGCACAAAGGACATTTCTAGTTGCTATCGATTCTATTTATATAGAGAGAGAACACTCGTGTCTCCGTAGAGCAATAAATCAGTACACAATTGGCGATAGATTGTTTAACCGTTTTGGGAGGAACGCCAGTCGCATTTTGGCACGTTTAAGGGGTAGTCCTTAATTAGCCCAAAGAATCTTTAGTAAAGGTTGCGCAATTACTACTTAAAAGTAACATTTTGTAAACTTTTTTGATTTTTTCAAAGAAAACCATTTACAATAAATGCAAATGCCTACTCCCTAGGCGAGAGGATTGGCTGTTGGTCCCAAATTTCACCGGCACAACTCTAGTACACGACTAGGCTCGTCCTGGTATAGATTCATCAGATGTACGCAGGAGAAGACCAACCCAGCTTGACTGTCTACTACTGACAACACAGGTGGGCCGGAAATTTTGGGATCTACGCAGACAGCCCCCTCGCCTAGGGAACAGTCAGTTGGCATTCATTAGTTCTGTCTAATTTTATTTGCAAATGACTTTGTTTGCATTCATCTGTATCACGTGATGCCATTTATGTGCTTTGGTGAAAATACCTTTACGGAGCTCTCGGTTTGATTTGCCAATTGGGACAAAACTAGTCGTGTACTACTTAGAGTTGGACCAGAAAGATTGGGATCTGCAGACAGCCCTCTCGCCTAGGGAAAAGGCATTTGCATAAATTATTTACACTTTTGCATCTTTGTCCCATTTCCATACGTCCATGGTACTGTTTCTGACATTTCCATACGTCCATGGTACTGTTTCTGACATTTCCATACGTCCATGGTACTGTTTCTGAGTAAATGCTGCAGTTGGCGGCAAGTCATCTGGCAGCACTATGTGTTTCCATCGGTCGGAGTGAGAATTAGAAGAAGAGTTTCTGAGATGACTCAGCAAAAGGAAAATACTGGAGCTAACGATATCAAAGATGGCAGACGAATATGTACTCTACTACTTCGAAATTTCAATTAGAATTATCCATTAGTATTTATGCAGGCAATTTTTTTAATATCCTCACCGTCACTTTGTTGCTCTGACCCAAGTGAATAACGTGTTCTCTGAATTTGACCTCGACAAATCGAGTCCACGAGGATTTACCTAATCCAGCCGAGCCCATCCGTTGCTCATTCTTTACGACGACTTCGAAGCCGCAGCTGGTGTCGGAGATGAGCGACTTGGTGAGCAGGTAGCTGCATCGGCCGTTGAAGTGGATCCATTGGCCGTCGTAGGTCTGATAATGCGGATCCCCGGAGGCCATACAGATGAGGGGCTCTAACGGGAGAAGATGATTGGTGGAAAATAGGCGCGATTATTTGAAAAGAATCTACTTCAACTTGAGCAGTTTGACCTAACTAATCCTCGGGAACCTTTCCTTTAACTGCACACTTCATCGTTCTTCTGTAGAACCACTACTCAACTGTATCTGTCCTCTTCTTCATTTGTGCTGATATAGTCCAGCATTCGCAGCCATATAACAAGATGGATTTGACATAACACTCTAGCACCCTTTTCCTGTCTTCATTCAAAGGTTACCATCTTAATTTAGCACCTTCTGCATTTTCTGAAATGCGTCTTTTGCCATCCGTATATACAGTATACTGTAAGTCTACTGATTTCAGTATCGCATTTGTTATCATCCCCAATCTTCTACTCATTTTTTTACAACAAATATTTCAATTTGCGCATGAGCTTAGTGGACTTTGTCAGCTTCTAGGGGGGTCATGACCTCAAAAGGTTGAGGAACACTACTTTACAGTATATATAGTCATGGTTTTAAGCGTCCTTGATTATGATTCAAACATCTACAGTATGTCGCAACCGAATTACAGTAATAAAACGATTTAAAGAGCGCATAGAATCATATTTGGCGAAGCCAGCCTTCAACTATGCCGCAAACAACCCGATTCCAAACGTCTTAAAAAAACAACCAGCTGATTCACCACAATCCCCAAAACCCATCTCATGTTTTGCACAACCGTTTGGCTGATGACCTCTTTCTGGTGACCGTTGTCTGGAAGGTATTCAGTCCAAGACTATCCGCCGACTTTTCTGATTCGTCATCTTCGTGTCTCCAATCTATAAACTCTCTAACTGTTATTTTTAACTTGATTATCTTTTTTTTTGGTATACTGTATATTTAGTGGGCTAGTATAATGCACTTGATTCCCATTCTCAATACAATAAGCGCTTTTTATAAAAAGTAGGATAATATTCGCGTATAGATTGATCCACAGCTATTCCACACATAGAGACAACCCAATAGAATGACGTCTCACAGTTGAGTAATGATTGAATTTTATGTGTTGCATGTGAAATCATCAAGGCAGATTTTATTGTCATGTTAAAGTGGAGTTCAGTATCTTTCAGTTCACACAAGAGTGTTGGGCCTAGTAAAACAACATTCCAATTTCTGAATAGATCACGATCAATGAGATTATAGCCATGTGCGGTATTCGTTCAAATGTAGCGCTCTGGAGTTATGGGGCCACCATCATCATACTCAAAAATGCAGTTGTTGTTTTCATTACTTACTTCACTTTTCAGGAAACGGCTAACAAAGTTGCCTTATCAGACTTCTAAGACTTTCAAGGTTCTTGTCTGAAGTACTTCTTTGTGATCTTCACTTTTTATATTCTATTGTAGCAGTAATCTTCATTGATTATATATTATCATTATCATTAATATTGATTCTTTAGCCTAATTGACCGTGCGGTTACACCCATAGAAATGTATTCCTCTTCTTACTTTCCCTGACTCCACATCCTCTCACTAATTCACTCATGTCTGTCCCCAATTTCAAACCTTCAAGTCATCCATCCAAGCTCCGGAGTTTTCTTGTCACCTTCTTCTTCGTATGTGAAGGCCAAAAGACTTCTTATTTTCTTTTTATGTAATCCGTATTATTGTCAACTTCCTCGCGAAAACTGGGCGCTCTATACGCTAACAGTGAGAAAACCTTCTTTAGCTTTAAATATGGGAAGGTTTCAATTCATGAACTATTCTTATTGATTCTATTCACAACAAAAGACTTACTGTCGCATTTGTCCACACCATCCCCAACATAGCCTTCTTTGCAGACGCACTTGTGACTGCCGTCTTCTTGGTAAACGCAGGTGGCGTGCTTGTGACAGTCCTCCTCACACAGTTTCCCCGGCCGTTCTGGAACGGAAAAAGATCGACAGATAAATATAGAGCTTGTCATTCTTACTGGCATCATTCTTCACAAAATCCAACGTACTCTGACAGCAGAATCCGAACTTCCGGTCGCATTGGTGGTCGGCCCATTTCCGATCGGCGCTCTTCTCCCCATACGCTACACAGTCAGCCCCGCTCTCGTCGTCCGGTTGGCCCGTATACCAAAACTTGTACTCGTAGGGGGTGTTGTCTGTGTAGGCGAAGTCACCCTCTTGCCGGAGGTCGTTCAGACCGAACCACATGCAGCTCGTATCGTTGGTCTTCTCGCTGAACAGTCACCAGCCATGGACAAAACCGATCAGAACTACTGCAATGTTACTAATGGAATAACCCGTGGTAATCCTCCAACGGGGAAATTATTGGAGAATGTGCAGTCTTCGTTTGCTTCCAATTCATGCGTGGGGTGATTAAAGCAAAACTACTTTCGGCATTGAGTTATATCTGTCCCGAAAAACAGTTTAATCTGTATATTCCGCTAGTCACAACTATACTACTACAAAGTAGTATAGATTTTATACCGCTATAATACTCTGTGAGTTGTAAAGAATGAAGATTGAAAACGAAAATATTGTAAATGTTATTAAATCACTTTCGATATACTTGGGTTTCGCAAAAGATTTGTCGCCGATATACAGCTTCTAAATCACTAATTTTATTCCACAGTAATATTTTTATATATAGATTAATAATAAACGTACTTTGTAGTGTACATCGACAGAGGTCTATAATAGGTCAGGGCGCGTTTTATGACAACATCCTCGCACTGAAGTTTTGTGTCCTTAAATGAAGGCGTTTTGAGTTTTAAGAAGGCTGGATTGGTACAACTGGTGGCAGACCTCAAATTGTTGTATTTCACCGCTGACGAAGAAAACATGCTTATTATGTGTGTGGTGTGTGTTTCACTGATTTGCCGATTTTATCGATCAATAACCTCATAAGGTGAGGAAATCAAAGTAGTTGAGAAGGTGAATCTCTGTATCAATAATAAATTTGATCTCTTGGTTTATGGCTAATAAGAGTTCAAACCGTTACAACCCATAAAAATATGTCTATTTGAGCAGAAATTATATTTAGATTTAGAATACTACTGTAAATTAATGCAAATAGTTCCCCCTTAATAACAGCTAGATAATAAGAGTAACCTATATTATTCCTTTCTATTGAAAAAATAATTGACGGGTTGAAATTGCTAATTTTGCACATGAATGCCAAGTGTCCTCTCTATACGTGGTTGTTCTGTAATTTGTTTTCTAATGATTGCCATTTAAAAAATATAGCCTGATCATCCATGAAATTTGACTGAATAAAAAAATATTCTATAAAAGGATAGGAGAAAGTATGTCACCATGTAGCATACCACAGTTTGTAAATTAGTCATGAATGCCTAGGCAGGCAAAGAACGGAATCAGCAGAGATTCTAGTAGCAATTCTGGTACCCCGTGGAGACAGAGAAAGAAAATGTGTGTTGCTGACCAACAGAACAGTATAGGAAGCCACTTTGAGCTAAATTCAAATAGAGCAAGGCTGTCTGTGGAAGAGTTGTAGATACTTACATTTCCTCTAGAACAGCCACATTCTCCTCTTCGTCGTAGACAGACACCAAATGCCCGCCCTGATAGCGACAGAATTTGTTGGCCTGGCGCCAAGTCTTGGGCTCGGCAAAACACCTGACGCAAGTGTCGCCAACCTTCTTCCAAGGTGCTGGGCAAGCTGGAAAACGGTAGAGGGGAGAGGGCGGCATGGAAGCATCGAGGAAATGACATGATTTGAACAAGTTAGGAAGATCTACACCATTCCAACATGAATTTCAGAAAAGTTATAAAGTATACAGTTTGAACTACTGTACGTCAGCGACGTAAACATCCGTATCTTCCAAATATATTAATAACAGCATTGAAAAACGACGAAGTGTCTTATTCAGGTCTTGCTGTGATGCACTACTTTGCTTTGTTTAACAAACCATCCAAATACACACAAGTCGTTGGTCCTGCATCCCAGGTCCGTCGACTCGCGGAATCTCAATTGCAGCCTCCTCGCCGCGCCAACAGACCATCAACAGTTTGGCAATCTACGAAAACGACCTCCTTGGTGCCGGAGTCTCCCGACGGAACGGCAGGTCTATCGTGGACGCTATACAGTGCGGGACAAGAAGTCCTCGACACTTTCAAAAAGGCATTGACATATTGCTCCAAAGGACTTGTATCCAAACATCTACTCCATTCTCCAAATAGGTTGCTTCTACCACCCGTTACGAGTTGTGAGGCTGAATGTCATTTTAAGCCTTTCGTAGAACGAAGACGGCACTCCGCTCAACAATGAGCGCTGAGCGCCTAACTGCCCTCGTTATGATGAATTGTAACTACGGCCACAAAATCGTTAGCAATCGATACATTTATATAAACCAGAAAAAAATCTAAGATATGGATGAACATTCAAGTCCGTTTCTCATTGGATAGTTTGAGAATTTAAATTTTAAAAATGGAATGAAAATAAGATAGAATATGATTTCATAGAGATTTTAGATTGCTTGAAAGTTGAATATATCTTACATCGCCAGAATCGAGTGAATTTGTTTCATGTACTGTATGTACAGTATATTCGATATTCCCACACGTAAAGTATACCAGCGATTTATACGCTAAAGCTACGCGTACACCTAAATCATTCCTACAAATGAATGCAAATACATTTTCCTTGTGTTAGCTCCCAAATTATCCGGCCCAACTCTAGTACACGACTAGCTTTTATCCTGATTGGGACTCAACAGGTATAGGCAAACTCAGCTTGACTTACTACGTACTGGCAAATCAAGTGAAGAGCTCCTGCAAATAATTTCATCACAACATATCAACTGATGGCATCGCGCCATCACATGCAATGACAAAGTCATTGGCATATAAAATTAGCCGGAACTAATAATGTACAGTAAATGCCTTTTACCTAGGCAAGTAGTCCCAATCAGGACGAAACAGTCGTGCACTAGAGTTGGGCCAAAATGTTTGGCATCCACTGCCTAGGGAAAATGCATTTTGCATTTATCATTCCTATACAAGCCTATTATCCATAAATTATGCGCACCCAAATAGAAAGGAGAAGGAAGACCTATGATAAAGGACATGAGGAGAAGGAGAAAATCTAGGCAAGAGCACTTTGATTTGGATTAGGAGACTTATAGAAAGAACTCTCAGTAGAGTAAGAAGTTACGAAGAAATGATTGGACTGGGACAAGTAGCAGTACCACAGTAGATGACTGTGCTGGCCCTGCGTCGCCCATCCTCCGGAAGGGGTCTGGTAACCCAAACAAATAAAAACGCCAAAGATCACATGACAACCAGAAGTCAAAAAGGAAAAGGAAATTGGGAAGCATGACTATGGCGAATATGTGCCGGAAGCCGAGAGTGGTTCTGTGTAGAGCATACAGTATGTGAATATTCGACCGATAACAATCCAGAAATTTACTTACGCAATTTGTCCAAATGACAAAGACCGCAAGTCTCCGGACACAGGACTTTCATGCGCCGCGGAAACTTATGGCAGGACCCGTCCTCCTTCCATCCGCGACACTTCGCCGAGCTCACCTGGTCGTGGCAGGCCAGTTTCGGTTTGCTGCTGCAGAAGTTGCAACATTTGGGACAGTGCAGCGCCATTTTGAATGGGTGGGTCAGGCAGTAACCTTTGTGACGCCAGGCGTAGCACTGACTTCTCCAATCGGCGCATTCTAAATTTCGACGTAAATTAAAACCAATATATGCTGTACAGATTGGTGACAAACTTTTCTATTTACTAGCGGACTGAGCCGTCACCCACGATGGATCCCGGGTCACACACGATAGATCTCGGATCACCCACGATGGATCTCAGGCCACACACCATGGATCTCGGGTCACCCACGATGGATCTCGGGTCGCCCACAATGGATCTCGGGTCACCCACGATGGATCTCGGGTCACCCACGATGGATCTCGGGTGAGCCACGATGGATCTCGGGTCACCCACGATGGATCTCGGGTCACCCACGATGAATCTCGGGTCACCCACGATGGATCTCGGGTCACCCATAATAGATCTCGAGTCACCCACAGTGGATCTCGGGTCACCCACGATGGATCGCGGGTCACCCACGATGGATCTCGGGTCACAATGGACATTGTTGTCATCATGTCTTTCTTTGCCTCTCTATTTTTATATTTTTCTCACTTTTACTTTTTGTCTTTTCTCTCATTCTTTATTTTATCTCTCTTTTTCTTTCGCAAGCTCGCGGTACTGTAACTACTATTGATCGGGAATTATAACAAGAGCAAAGCATAGATAGACACGCACGCCCGCAGATGTCGCACTCAGAGCTGAAATAGCTGTAGTACGTCCCGGTTTTCCACTCTTTACTGTGAACATACACGGTCTTCTTCTTCTTCTTTGATTTGCCACACACTTGGTCTCGTTAACAGCAAGCCATACTGGCCTGGTCTTTGAGACCAGAGAGGATGAGGTAGCGTCTAAGGTTTTTCGGGTTTAATTGTCTTGTTGTTGTTGAAGTGGTGATTGTTGTTGCGGTCTCCGTCCCTTACTCGAGTCACTCCACGAGGACCGTTTTCAGGAACAACAGTGCGCTACTTTCCATCCTGAGGTCTCCACTCGATTCGATCCCATTCCGTTTTCGGTCTTCCTCGATTGCAGGGCACGTCAACCAGCGGCCCTTTTCCTCGTCTTCTCCGCATCGGACACACTGGGCTTCTCGCTTTTCCTGATTCGCTGTATGTAGTACCCACTCGCGGGGATGTGTCCGCTTCTTATTTGGACCATGAGCACTTGTTGCTTCCTCGTTAGGGCTCCTTCCTTGATCTTTCCACCATACCCCAACTTCAGCCTGGCGTCTAAATTCGGCAAATACCCTGTCTTTTCCCTGATCTTAGCCTAACAGCATTCAAAGCCGATCGCCGCGTCAATCTGATCCAACATCCGAGCCTTGTTCGCTCCAACGTTCGCCCACTCGTTTCCTCCACTCCGGAGTGTCCCGGTATCCATTGTAGGATGACGCTGCAATTTCTGGACGCCTCGTAGATCTCGCTCTTCAGATCTTCCAGTTTGCTGTTTCTGGTGGTTCTATCGCTTTTGATAGCTCTCAGCAGGGACTGACTGCTGGTTTCCAGGTCCTATAGTGTACTGTTGCATAGTTTCACATTGACATTGAGAGTGGTCTTGTACAGTGGCCGTCGCAAAAACGCAAACTACCTGCCCACCGCATGCTTTTATTAAAGGCCAGGACTATCTGGACATTTTTTCAGGGCATCCGATCTTTCTGAGGACCGCCATCTTAGAGTCCCTGTCCTTCGATCGTATCATACGCCTTAGGGAGGCCTATGAAATCATGAACAGGTCACAGTTCTGCTCTGTGCACTTTTCTAACAATGAGTAGGCTGAAAAACATAATATTTTCAATTTAATTTACTGTGAAAGGTGCAGAAAAAGTAGTACAAATGAGAATAACAGAGCAACTAATAAAAATATATCCTCGGAGTTTGATAACATGTGTCTGTCTTTTGATGTGTTGCTATCTCCTCCTAGACCACTTATCAGAGAGAGCTGAAATTTTTGGTACCATCCTTATAATGGCGGGGCAGACATGTACTATGTGGGTTATTTTATATTCCTCCGTATGGATGCTACAGGTTCCGTTTTAGGCCCTTTTGAGACTACAAAAACTATATGTCACTTTTATACCTGTTCTTGATATGTGATCTTGATGAAATTTCGTGGAGATAAACAACACTTTACCTGAAATCAACACTGACCATAGTCACATAGCATTTCCCATTATTGATTTATTGATTGATTTGTTGTAACACATTATCCGCAAAATTTCCAAATTTACATTTCCTGATTCGAACAAAATTTGTCACTTTTTACATACATAACCTTATCATAAACACATAGTGCAGAATCCCAGAACGATCGGTAATTAATGACAACAAAGAATCAATCATTTTAAAATTATTGGATAATTTGTTAACTAATGAATATACAAACATAATGGAAATTGAATTACATTGAAATTATAAAGTTGACGTGGTGATTGTAATTCGCGACAAAATACCAAAGAAAATAAAATCAACTAACAACTTCCAAGCACGGCTTCCTAGAGGGTGAGAGTGCATCAAAACGAAGAAACAACACAATGCACTCTTCGCTTCAAAAACAACTGCGTGTCAACATCCCGCAAAGCGACTGCTAAACCTCGCACAGCGCACTACCCGTCATCAAGCAAACGCTGCACGAATGTCTCAAACCCGCGCTAGTGAAACACCTGCGCTGGCAGAGCACTGCCCGTCATCAAGCAAACGCTGCACGAATGTCTCAAATCCGTGCTAGTGAAACACCTGCGCTGGCAGAGCACTGCCCGTCATCAAGCAAACGCTGCACGAATGTCTCTAATCCGCGCTAGTGAAACACCCGCGTTGGCAGAGCGCTGCCGGGATCAAGCAAACGCTGCACGAATGTCTCTAATCCGCGCTAGTGAAACAGCCGCGCTGGCAGAGCACTGCCCGTCATCAAGCAAACGCTGCACGAATGTCTCAAATCCGTGCTAGTGAAACACCCGCGTTGGCAGAGCGCTACCCGTCTTCAAGTAAACGCTATTGCAGTCACAGGTTCCGTTTTTAGAGTCTCTTTATACACTTCATAAGACTGTCAAATCTTCACGTCATTTTTTATACCTGTTATTGATCTGCGATCTGTAATGCTTCCATGGAAATGGTGACAGCCTTCGAATTGAACATTTATTGCAAGTGATATTTCTATAGTTAGATTCCGGAACGCATATAATATAAAGCTTTAAAATGCATGGAGATAAAGAAGTTATAGATTTATGAACAGAAAATGATCAGACGAGAAGTTCTTAGAAGTACTTAGAATGGGTCTCCTTTTTAATACTCCTGCGCTTTTTATTCTGAGTTTGTGAGTCTTGTCTTTTTCTGCCTTCGGGTTGTTTTCTGAACGCCGATGTAAACTTTAACTTCAAATTTATGTGGACTTGGACTGTGTTTTAGTTTGCACGCCTTACAGAATAACGATTATCCCATTAGCCATCATTATCCTTTATTAATCGGTCATTGTATTTCTATAATAGTATCACAAATTTGTACTATACCGACAACTGTTTTGGCCAAGTCAACGCAGGCGAGCAGCCAAGGGGTGGTACAGGGTTTGTACTATACCCACTACTTTTTTGGCTAATTCAAAG
>JAUYWV010121737.1:0-11705 GCA_032274565.1 Nematoplana nigrocapitula
ATTAATTGCAAATTATAAATAAATGCGATTTTTTACGAAATTGATTGACTTTTACGAAATTGAAACACATACCTATAACTTTACAGCAAGCTGGTCAAATCAAATGACGCTATTACCCGATTATTATAGGCAGACGAATTTACTGTAAATGCAGTTAGTTTGAAATAAAATGGCAAAAGGTATAGTAAATGTGGAAAAACATAGGGTGTGCTTGTTCTGCAATAGCGCCGTATAGACATATATCTTATAACTAAATAGTAAATTATTATCGAAGGTTTGGTTTATAAATTTTCTACTTTTACCACAGACGCAAAAAACAACAACTGTGGGTTGGATTTAAAGATCGTTTTGTTTTTACGGAATTTTATCAAATAAATTTTACATAAATGGTCAAAACACTTTTTTATGCCTACCAAATTCTACTGCTATTTTTAAAACATAAAATCGTCGCATCTGATTGGTCGAAAGGGTAATCAAATTACACGGAAATCTTTTATCTTTAAATGAACGTGTCATCACCAGAAAGTCGGCTGAAAATTTAAAACTTTCGGCCATACGAAGCCGACAACTGACTTTTCTGAGTTAGCTTAAAAGAACCACTTGAACTGATCCCTTTTGCTAAAAAAGAGAGGACGCTGTGACTGCCGCTTACGCCAAGACTCTGGCACGACAGCATGACTGATTGATAAACAAGTGCAACTATTTTGATAATATAGTTACTTTAGATAGTAGCTATCATCACAAGACCTAAATATCCTGCACTTTAATGCTTTCACATAGATATTAATCTGTAAAACGTACTTATCTGTCCATTCAAGATTCCCCTTTCGTTTCAATTCTTCCAAAACATTCATTACAAACTCCGAAGAGAGTTTGCGATCAATTGCTCGATTTGAAAACAAAGGTGAAGAATGAATCTCCTGAACATCAAGAGCAAACTGTTTGTGGTACTGATGATACGCTAATACCAGTTGACACCAAGCATCTAATTGTTTACGGCGTGTATCAGCATTTGGTTGGAGGGTGAAGAATGGTGGAAAATTGTACTGCCAAGGCCAATCAAAATCTTTGCTCATGGTGATACTGAAAATATATAAGTATATAAATACTTATCAAAACGCAGTAATCTATTGAACTTACTATAGGTACTACGTACATAAATCGAAGAATTAATAAGAAGCAAAATAATTGCGATAATGCATATTGGACAAAGAAATATGTCAAGAAACCGGGTAGAAGATAAAAATTAATTATATAACAATATCTACAGTATATTATTAAGCAAGCTCCGTGATTCCAGGGTCGTTGGGTCGGTCACGTACCATTAGAACGCGTCGCGTCAATGGTCAGTTTACTGACAGAGAGCGCGAGACAGCACGACTTGATTCACTCACTCACACACACACACACACACACACACACACACACACACACACACACACACACACATAGGCTGGCTTTAAGCTGCACAGTAGGTCAAGCTGATCTATTGATTTTCTCTCTCATTGTGACGTAATCTATCTCTACTTACTTCTGGGTTATATAAATATCAGTTCGATTTCTAATTCCAATTTATAAATATTCCCAAATGTTGGTTATTCATAACAACACTTGCACGCATAGCTCCAGCGGGCCACTGGTAAATGAATAAATGAAAGTTTATACAGACCACAAGACCAAATAAATATGAAAAGCAATGGAACTAATTTAACAAGCTCATAATGTAAATGTAAGATAAATTAATGTAATACCAGAACTATTGATAAGTTTTTAAATTAAAAACATTGTGGTTAAAAAATATAATTTTGAAAACCCTCTTAAAACACTGACACAATAAAAAATGACAAACAATTAACTTGCATCAATTCTTGTGTGTGTACATGCCCTATTGGAAGGGTTTCCAAATTTGTGGGGGCCCTCACCACACAGCACATTTAGTATCATTTCAGTATGTCATGTTGACGGGACATAATATCTATATGTACAAAATTAAGTAAATCTCATGGATATTACACGAAATATCTGTTGCTTGCAAAAATTAGGTTAATTGGAGCAAAAAAAGTTACGTTTTTATTTGATAAATTGGTAAATAATATTTAACCACGAGTGCTGGCTCGGAATGTAACCAAAGAAATATCACTTGTAATAAATGTTCAAATCGTATACTGTCACCATTTCCATGGAAGCATTACAGATCGCATGCCAATAACAGGTATAAAATAACGTAAATTTTGGATTTTTTAATTGTCTAAAAATGTTGGGCAGTGCACTGCGTAAGTGTTTCATTGGCACAGGCTTGAAATATTCATGCAGTATTTGTTTAATGATGGCAGTGTGCTCAGCTTACGAGGGTTTTACAGTGGCATTCGCAGGATGTTGACACAGTTGCTTTTAAGGAGAACAGTGCGTTGTGTCAATTATATATATAAAACAGAAAATCTGTGTCTGTCTGTCCCACCCCCCGAAATGAGCTTGGCGGCCGGACCATTGGACCCACTGACACGAAATTTTGCATGAGTGACCCCCTCAACTATGCGGGTAACATAGGCCAGGTTTTGTTTTGATTGCTGGATTGGTTTGCGCTTGGGCCGTGTTCCCAGGGTTGTCCTATAGGAGAAGCCGTAGAAATTTGAATTCTGCAGTAGCCGGCAATGCAAAATCAATTATCTATATAGTAGTAGTTGCAGTCAAAAAATTTGAAAATACTTTTACTAATAATCGATACTACATAACTGGGAGTTTGAATTCTGTAGTAGACAATTGCTGCAATGCTATATCAGTATATTACAGAATGTCGAAATGGAATCTGGCAGCTGTAGTATGTATTGGTTATGTTTTTTGTTAAATTTTTTGTTTGCTGTTATGTTAATCGATGGTAGCGAATAGCATGAAGTGAAAGAGTGCCATCCCGACACCTGGCCATGAAACAAAGAATGGAAAGCAAATTATCCACGCGGGAAAGAGCGGAATTACATCGCATCCACACTGGACACGGTTTGTTCCTGAAAGCCTACAGGCGAAGATCGGCCAAGAAGCACGTGGGGGACTCAGCAACAAGACAACACAGTAGTATGATTGTTTTCCACCGGTATAGGGCACGGTATTATCAGACAATAAGCTTTCATTTCCTCCCGGGCAACGCCGGGTATGGCAGCTAGTTAATAATAATTTGAATATGAATGATTCTTCATCATTATTAATGATCGATTGTTCTGGAATTATGCAATCATAATTAAGTTATGCACCAAATGATGGGGCGATCTTCCACCTTGTTCTTTGGTATCCGGGATATCGCAGCATAGGTTTGGCAGAACAGCTCGGCCTTTTCTTTCAGGGTGGTGGCAGGTCTCGAAGGCTGAATATGGCCAAGATGGTCGGGTCGCTTGATGGCTACACCAGGTGCCGCTGTTGAAAATTTCCCCTCGATTGCGTTGATAGTGCTCCAGAGATTGGAGTCAACGTTCAGTTATCAGGTCTTGCGTTGAAAGAACTTTTTCTTCTCTTTTCGGATGATTCTGGGTCTCGTGCTTGGCGTTGGTGTAGGTGAGTCGGTCAGCCTCCTCCTTCTCCTTCATTTCTTTATAGTGGATTTGTAGTTGGGACTTGGCTGCAGCAGCGGAAAGTAGCAATGCACGCGAGATGTTAACTTTTTCAATGCCTCCAACTTTGATTACATGGTTGCGAATGCATCGCTTGGCCTCCAAAGATTTGGCAGAAAGATTAACACATTTTATTTCCTTGTTAAGGGAAACACATTTATTAACAGTAGCTTGCCCGTGAGAGAGCACTGACCACGTTCCACAACTCCTTCTTTCCAGGGTTGTCGATTAGGCGATCAGACAGGAAGGTATCCAGGCGAGTTTGTCCTGACATCTTTCCGAAAGTCAAGAAATTGACGCTTCATAATATCACAATTGTCGTCTTCTACCCATTTTGCCTCATTTATGGCTCGCAGCAAAGAAGTGATTTGATTGTTGGCATTCTTCTCTGAATCCTATAGGATGAAAGATGGAGCCAGACATGCAAGATTATGGTAGAGGCTATAGCAAAGAGAGATTTCTCTTCGTTCTTATTGATAACGGAAACAAGAAATGCTCTCGTCTCCATCCGCAGTTCTAACACTTGGCGTTCAGATAGAAGTTGGTTGGCCTTGAGATATGCGATTGTTTTAGAAGCAGAAAAGCCAATGTCGATCATAGAGATTTGCTTCAGGTTATTTGAGCCATCCATCTCCAAACCCATTAACTTCTGGGGATTGTTGCAGCTTCAACAGAGTCACTAGTCATGAAACGAGACATAAGATTCTTCGTCACATTTTTCAGATCGTCCGCAAGAAATAGAAGCATAGGCTGATCAGCTTGGTATTTGACCAAGAAGGGTTCGACCTCATTAGCAACTGAAACGAAATTTCCACCTCAGGAACAATTATTTCCGACTTTTCTAGCTCATCAACAGTCTTGAATGATTGGAGCTTCAGTGCTGAGCTTTTTGGCTTTACCTTTCTGATCTCCTGAAGATATTTCTTTACATTTGGCCAAACAACATGCGCACTCTTTGCAACTTTACGATTTCTATCAAACAGTGCTTTCAAAACTTCATGGGAAGCAAATCACTTGAGGTAAGTTTGAAATAATCCAACCTCCTGCAGGGTGAATCCTTAAAAAGATAATACAATGACGAGAGGAAACATTCAACATCATAACTAGTTGCAGAGTTTCCGTCATTGGAGGCATTGTGTAGGACGTGGAGTCCACAATTACCAACATTAAGAAATGATTGGCTTGTCGTCCTCAATACGTTTATTGAACTTTCCATGAAGAGCCCAATTCGCATTGGGACTATTCCTTGAGACTTGCAAAACCCCTTTCAGTTGTAAGGGCTCGCATGCTTCCCATAAGGCCTCCAGCAAATCATCTGCCATTCCGTGTCCCAAGAAGACAGGTAAAATAATTGGTGGTGCCGGATGAAGATATCTATTTGCTTCTTTTCAGTTTTGTAGATCTTCATTGTGTGTTACGTCAAACAGAAGCACATAGTATTTCTCCTTAGCTGTGCTGTCTCCAAGAGATGCAAAATGTGATGCAATACCAAATGTTGCCAGGTATCTGCATTTCATTTCACCACAGGACATGTTCTGGGCGATTTTGCTGTCTGGAAACATACTTCGGAAGTAAGGAACAATGTCCTCACTACTTCTACTGGAATAATGAGAAAAAAGATTTGAGGACCCATATTACTTTTGCTTTTACAACATCGATTGAAGCACCTGTTGACGGGAGCTTAGATGATGCAGACATTGGTGCAGACAGGCTGGGGGAAGCAGACGTTGGTGCCGACTGGTCAGAAGATGTTGGTTCACCCATTTTCCCTAAATCTATGCCCTTTTTGTATACAAATTATTATATTTATTTTCTTGAAAATAGTACCATTCAATAAATTAGTTTTCTTGAAATGCTGAAATTCAAGGCTTTTTTCATGGTTTCCCGTTTCAAAAAGGCTTTTCAAGACGAGCTCAAAATGCAAGGCTTTTCAAGACTGGTACGAACCATGTCTGATAGACCACCATTCCTTCAGAGGGGTTAAAAAATAGAGCACCACGGCGGTCAAATAAAGGTTTTACAGTACATTATATATAGAGAGAAATAGCACCATTGGATAATCATAAATTTGTAATCCCAGCAATCATTGATTCAAGTGTCATGATTGGTCAAATAATGGCTGTAAAATTTCAATTTGAGGTGGGTATATTTTTGTACGAGTCTATGAGAATAAAATGAAATAGTTTCACATATTTATTAATATAATCAATTTAATGATAACTGCAAAAAATTGATTTTTATGCTTTTTAAATGATTTTTATATAATTTTGGTTTATAACACAAAATTTGAAACAATATATGACAATAAAAATAATAAATATATTGTACATATATGTTATTGACAGATAGCAAATTTCGAAAGTTTGCAAACTATACAGACAGAAAGAAAATCAATATAAGAAGAACAAATCTATTTATTCTACATATTTTAGAAAATTTTGACAATGTATATAATGCAAAAATTATTTTTTACTTTATAAGATTTAAGAACTTATTAAAAATTTAAACCAATGTAAACTTACACATATTACCATTGGCGAAACCAGCTATGAGCCCTTCAGGTATCTGCCTGAGAAAAATCAAAATAATGTGGCACCTTTTCAGGAAAATGTGCCTTTTGTCATTTTTGTGTGTGCCTATATCATTTATATATTAATTATCTAAGCATGTATTGATTATTTTAGTAGGAATTATCCCTCTGCTTTATGGAATTCACTCTACAAAAAGCTATTTTTTTAAATGCGCCTTTTTTGGAATACTGCCTGATAAAAATAAAATCCTGGTTATGGCACTGATTACATAACTTTTCATCTATCTAGATGGTTTGTAAACTATTCAGATAATAGAAAACAACCTTATCTAGAAAATAAGTCAGCTTATTAAACTATTATTATGATATTTGCTAGTGTATTTTATGCTTAAAAATATTGGTATATAATCTATACCTATCTTATATATATTTGTCAAGTTGTCTGTGTGTGTGTATGTTCCGGGTGGGTGGCCAGCGACCGGAAATTTTGCATTAGTGACCCCCTCAACCATGTGGGTAACATAGGGGGGGTGAGGTCGGCCTCCGAGGTCATGGTCAACCTCAAGGAGGCTATAAATGGTGTGAAATGGCCATTTCGGGCAGAAGGCGGCTGGACAGTTAATGCCAGCAACCAGAAACTTTGCATGGGTGACCCACTCAGCCCTGTGGGGAGATAGGTCGACCTCCGAGGTCGGGATCAATGCCAAGAGGTCAGGGTCGAGGTCAAGGGGTCAGGGTCGGGGCCAAGGTGGCTAAAAACGGTGTGAAATGGCCATTTTGGGCAGAAAGCAGCCAGACTGTTGGTGCCAGCGACCAGAAACTTTGCATGATTTACCCCTAAGCTCTGCTGGTAACACTACCCCACTAGCCAATAAAGTGCTGTGGAAGGCAGGCCTCTGCCGAATTTAGCTTCCCTAAACAAATTTGCTATTGATTTTATGCTCATACTTGCAGCCTTTGGCAAATAGTGTATGCTGTGTGAGCTACGAGGCTTCATGGCGGAGGCAGGCCTCTGACCTAATAGTGGATAGCTGCTTTACACAAGCAACCAATGATAATCGAAAACTAAGTATATGCAAAAAATAACATAACTAAACATGACAACAGCAACCCAGGCACACCGCTAGGATTTTTAAAGAGGGGTTGTTTTAATGCAAAAGGGCGTCATTTAAAAAAAATATATTGTGTAGGTATGTAGCATAAAAACTGTATAATTTCTATTACTATTACTTATGAAAGGGCGCTATTGCCTCTGCCAAAGGGGGTCATTTGACCCTTCAATACCCCCTGGCAGCTCGCCACAACAGACTACCATTATAGTTACAAAATAGAAATTCATTACTACAGCACTGGTAGATAATAGTAGGAGTAACCACTTCAAAAAAGTACCTAAACTGTTTAAACTATAAACATCAAATGCTCAGGAAACTGACAATTATGATCCAATCATCAGAGGGGTAGTCGAGGTTACGTAGATAATTCAGAATTGATCCACATGTGCCGGTGCAGGCTGGCACTTCCTCAGGTTGAACTAATCCAATGATGGAAAAGAGTTCGGGGGTAGGACTATCAATATAGGCAATATTAATTACTACTCTCTCTAGTCTCTCTGTTCTATGCTACATGTTTAGTTTTAGTCAGTTTGGATATTGTTAGTTTTACAATATATTCATATGATTATGTCATGTGTAGGTTTATATAAGTAGATTTATATACTAAATGACATTTATTTTATTTTGTCTAGATTAAGATGCTATTGCAAGTAAGGTAAAAATGATATTAATAATCAGTTTGAAATATCGTGAAATAAGAATTTCCTACAGAAATGTCATTTTTATTAACTTCTAAAATTATAAAATCATATTCATTGTATATATAAAAGCATAAATTTTCTCATAATTTGTATGGAACTACTGATATTTTTAACTTGCCTCCCTTTCTCCTAAAAGAATGACCCGCCACTGCAGCGGATAGGCCATAAAAAATGGGCAATGGATTGGCAACAAATAATGGGCAGCGCATGGGCAATAAATGGGCAGAAGATAGGCATTAAATGGGAGGTGGATGTGCAGCAAATGGGCAAAAAATGGTTCAGTGCTCAATGGTTGAATGGCAGCTGGGCAACAAATAGGCTGCAAAAATGAACAGTCAATGCATGCCCACCTTCAGGGGATGTCAAAGGGTCGAACAACCTCCTTTGGCAGAGGCAATGGCGCCCTCTCATAAGTAATTACTTATTTACTTACTTAGTCGGGATTAACCCGGCTAAGCATGATGAACCTACTCCAAAAATCTCGATTTTTCATAGCCCTTTTCAGCTCTTTGCTCTGAATGCCGGTATCTTTCTGCAGTTGTTGGATGTATGTCATGTCCTCGCAGGCCTACCTCGAACTCTTCTGCCTCGAGTTGGTTCCCATAACAGTAAGTCGTGGACAACTTCACTGCTTCTCCAACAATGACCTGCAAAGGACAGTCGGCATTTCCTGATCATCTCCGTAATTTTTGGGATTTCTCAGTATAATTCTTGATTTGTACGGTGCTCACGCCAGCTGATGTTTACAGTAGTGTTGCTTGTAGAAGTCTTGTGTAAGCGCCATTTAATTTGTTAGCAATTTGAGTTGTTATAGTTGAGCTTTCTGAACCATATAGGAGTATGCTTTCTACCGATGCTCTGAAGATCTGCAGTTTAGTGTGATTATCTAAATCCGATCTTCAGATGGGATTCAGGTTAATGTGTGCTGACCACGCTTTTGCTAGACATATATCCACATCTCTCTGTGTGGTATTGATCCAAGACTCCAGATACTGGAAGTCTTCAGCTTTCTTGATAGGTTTCCTATTTCTTGCACTCATTTGGCCTTGCTCTCCTATACTGATGAATTCAGTCTTTAATTTGTTTATATGTAGACCTATTCGTAGAGCTGCCTCTTCAACTTTGTGTAGTAGAGATGTTGCCTCCTTGATAGAATCTGATATCAGTGCAATATCGTCAGCAAATTCCGTTTCAGTAATGGTGACTGCTGGCTGCCTAGTACTTCTCCTCTCCTGTAGAGTGAATCCAAGAGTCTCATTGTTATCAATAGCTCTTCTCATTGCGTAATCCAAAGTGATAATAAAAAAATGGTGCTAATGTGTCTCCTTGAAGAACACCAGTTGAGATTTTAAAGAAATCCGTATCCCCATCTGGAGAATGAACTTTGGCTTCAGTATTTTTGTAGAGTATACCTACTGCATTTACTATTTTTTCAGGGATTCCATAAGCTTTTAAGATATCTAGCATTTTGCCTCTGTGGATTGAATCAAATGCTTTCTTGAAATCTATAAAAACCAACTTTACTGATATGTTTTTGGCCCTAATGCCTTCAATTAAACGCCGCAATGTCAGAACTTGAAAAACTGTAGATCGTTTTTGTCGGAAACCGTTTTGATTTCTCTATAGGATTGGGTTTATGTGGGGTCGGATACGATTTAGGAGAAGTTTGTTGTAAATCTGCAGCGATGCAGGTTAGGCATATTCCTCTGTAGTTGGCTGCTACACCTAGATCTCCTTTCTTTGGAAGTGGTACTATGCAGCTTTTGGACCACATAGATGGAGTGTCTCAGTTGTATGCCTTGTTACACACATTCAGGAGTTCTGATGAAAGAGCTTCACTTATCCATACTTCACCTGGTATACTATCTAGCCCTAAAGATTTATTACTGTTTAATGTTTTTAGATAAGTATGTAATTCTTCTAACATGAAGTCATTGGTGTTGATTGGAACTTCTGCATCTATCATTCTAGATGTTGGTATGTCAGTAATACTTGGAGGTTGTCCTAACAGTGAAACAAAGTGATCCTTCCACTTATCTAACCTTTCCTGAATCTTCAGTAAGTTCTCTTCGGTCTTTCATAAGTAATAATAACAAAATTATATAGTTTTTACATAATATATATCTATATTTTTTAAAACAACGCCCTTTTGCATTAAAACAACCCCCTTTCGAAAATTTTAGCAGCGCACCTGGGATGGGTAGCAAATGAGTAATAAATATTGAATGAGTAGCAAATGGTCAATAAATAGGCAATGGATGATCAACAAATGGGCAACAGATGAATGGTGGATGGGCAGCAAATGAGTAATAAATAAGTAGCAAATAGGCAACAAATAGGCAATAACCAGCAGATGGGCAACAAATAGCCAGTGGATGGGCAACAAATGGGTATCCAAAGAGCAAAGGATAGATAGAAAATTACTCATCTATTTCCCATCTGCTGCTCATCCGCTGCTGCTGAAGTTATATTTATATACATAGTTTTATTTTTTATTAATGCTTTAATTATTTTGCAACTACGGGTCATACTATTGAATTTTCTTTTGCTAGCCTGTTGTATAATTCTACCAATTTGTCGAGGCTACGTTTATTAAGAGTTACAGTACAAACTGTATTAACCTGAACTCTGGTTTTTTCAACATTGGTAATTTTGTTGCTGGATCTGTGATGACTGGTCTTAAATTGTCGAGCTGTTCGTGATTTGTATTTATCTGGCCGATTTATAGTCTGCTGTATCGGTGTCTTAATTTTCACTTTTCTTGATAATGATGACCAGGTGGTAATCGAAATGTCAATTTTTACTAAGTATACCTTTATTATTGTGGATTTTTTATTTATATCATTCCATCAGTGTTTATGACTGATTATATCTATTTCTAACATAGTTTTATATCATATTTTTATCTATGAGGTGTACAATGTGGGGGAAATACCAAAAAGCGCCCTTTTTTAATTGTAATTGTTATTGATATTGATAATTCCGAAAAAAGACTTAAGTTCTTAAATTTTATATTATAAATTTAAAGTCAGAAATGTTTTTTTTACAATATACTATATAGTCCAGATTTTCTAAAATATGTGAATGTATACATTCTGTCTTGCTTACTGACTTTTTACCAATCTGGATGGTTTGTAAACTGTCCAAATTTGCTAAATGTCAATAAGTAAAAGTAGAATAATATTAACATATATATTATATTAAACATAATTTATAAAACAAAATCAAAAAATATCTCAGTAAATATTTGAATGATTGACAACAATTTTGAGATATAGTTGTTTTTTAATGTCTGCTGAGGGTGCTACAAACTGCATTACTTTAGCCCCAACATTTTTGGATTGACTTGGATTTGGAACTGGAAGCCACAGAAAGGATGTACTGAACTGTAACGATACCTTTTCCGCTACTTCTACCTACAAATTTCCAGACGCAATTTTCGGCATATTTCCAAACTCGAGAAATAAAAGCCAAAAAAGACATGTCAAATAAATAAACCAACAAAAAACAAACAAAACAACAAGAAACGGAGGAGAAGAGGCTGTAGGTTGTCATCTTGAAGTCCCAAATCAAGGAGGCCACACCACTAAATGTAATTGGATGCATAAACAACTTTTTGGAACCAGCCAACAAGGTGACTGTAAATGGTATCAACCATGTAACTGACTATAGATCTAAAAATGGAACCTTGATTGTGAAACTAAAATCATTGAAAGCCAAAATTGTCTTGACAAAAGTTAAAAGTGACAAACTTTTAATTAAG